>JAMKCH010028729.1:0-119824 GCA_023653785.1 Ophioderma brevispina | reverse complement strand
TATCAAGTTCAATATAGACTGTAGCTTCAATCCTCTTTATCACATCTTAGGTGAAATCCCTGTGTGTACCTTGAATAGCTGGATGACTGTTTTTTGTGGTGCAACCAAGCCCAAGGACTTAGCCAGGACTAGTGACCAGAGTACACTCTGAAGGCGATTCTCTCAAATTGTGTATTGATCAGAAGACGTTGTTTTTCCACACCTGTATCGGGGGATGACCCAAAGCCGCGAAAAGGCGCGCGGCATGGGCTCTGACGTGACATTCACCAGAGTAAGATGAACACTTTTAGATGAGTATATTGTCATGTTCCGGTCCACACACCGATGGTGGTTTTATGTCCGACTGAAAAGTGACAAGGATGTCTCGGGTAGAGTGCTGGCATTGCATCACATGGAAATAGGATCATTAATCACATTTGAATGTTTGTCGTTTACTCTTGCATCAACAACAAAATAGCATCACAAGTAGAACATGGCTGGGTACTCACACGTCAGTTAGCAAAAATATATGAGATTGATGCTGCTAATTTAAGTCTATACTAACTACGGTGATAGCTGTGGAAGAATTTATAGCGAAGATTACTTTTTGTTTAATAAAACAAAGATGACAATCATGAAATTTATACCACGGGCAGCCCAAAAATAAATTTTAGTTGGACTTGATGTGCAATATTTTTTATTTGCGAGATCAGATGCCATTGATGAATTATGTCTCGCTGATGGACTTGGGAGTTTATATAGCTCAAGGTAGGGTTCTAATTATCATATTCCTCAACGGTCGCAGTCGTGTCATAAATAGCATTCCTTCCTCTCCTCCCTCTGAAATGACTGGAGTGAAAGATTCTACTGTGTTTATAGGAAAGATCAATTATATCTGCGGCAGCCTAATCCTTTTACAAATCAATTCCAACTTCTTATATGTTGTGCATTTTGATATTCTCCTCTCAATCACCTTTCAATCACTTTGAACCATCATGTCAAAGCTGAAAGATTTTTCAAAGTATATTTCTCCATATACTCCAAGCAAAACTGTTTCATTCCAGATTTCGGGGAGTAAGTGCATAACTGGAGCAAATACCCGGATTCACCGACTGCAATAACTAAAGTTTTACTAAAGTTTACAGCAATTTTTTTTTGTGTCCATCTGGCAAGAGTGCACATAGGGTTTGCTTTGATAGTTTTTCTGTGTGTGTGTGTATTTGTGCTAACTGAGGTATACTTGTGTGACTCCATTTATGTTTTGCTTTTAAACCTTACTTCGTTCCGGACTTCGTTTGAACATAACAAAAGAAAGTCACAAGGAATACCTGTATTATAACATAAACTGTCCGTGTATCTGTCTGTGGTAAATATGTTTTGACCCAAAGTTAACCCCTAAACACACATATGCCCATGTTTCAACATACAAGCACACAATTTCATGGCACTTGCATGTATGATGGTCCTTGGTAGTGCCCTACAGTTACCCCTCTTATGAGTGGTGTCAAAAGTCATCTAGAGGTCATTAAGGTCATAGTCCACTGAGAATCAGATTTAATCAAATTGCTTGTTTTCACACATGTCGACTGATTTTCGTCTCCGCACTTGGCATGATACATGGTCTTGGGTAGTGCCTCAATATATGTGACTGTCACTGGTGACCCTAGTGACCTCACCTTTGTGAACCTTGTTCCCATTTACATACCATTCGGTGAATGCTGATTTTATTTCAAAATACTACACTACACTGCACTCCTTGTTGGGCACAGAGGTCTGGCGCAGCTAGACTTGGCCTGCGACCCAATTGTCCCACTTGTGGCTCATATTGGAGTCAAGTTTCTGGTATCCTTCTTTGTATAAAAGGAGCAAATATAATGTATAGAGAGATAATTTGCTGTCTGTATTTTATACAAAACCCTCTTTCAGAGCACAATTTGTATTCTGAGTGGCGTTAAACTTGTTGCCCTTTTTTTATATTTATGAGGCCCGAGCTGTACCTAGATTAGCAGTTGATAGCATATATTCATTTTTATTACGAGAAGAAAATCATAAAGCCTGCGCTTATGCTCCAGGCTGACACAGAAACAATGTCAATTTTTTTGCCGTCAGAAAATTTCACAAGTTTGTTTCAAATCACACAAGAACGTAAATTCTATTAATTATTTAATAAATGCAAACTAACAAATCTTTTATGTTGAGCTCTGAAGATGTCATGTTTATGAAATGTACTCACCATTAAGAATAGAAATTGCTGAAATATTCTCCTTAAAAATTGGTGTCGCTCTTTAATTGCCTATAGAAATTGGCGTAGTAACAAGGCACGGCAGTTATATCTTAGAAATGCCGTATATTGGCCTTTTCTTAGTGTTATTTTAATGATGTCTTTTGCTAAGCAAAGTGGCGACTGTGTCAGCCTGAGGTCAGTGTACTCTAACCGAGAGACAGCTGTAAGAATGGTGTGATCACACAAGATATTCACTCTTTTTCCTGCTCTTTTTCTTCTCTCGCATCTCACGGGAGACCGTAAGGGACAAACTCTTCAACACAACATGTTACACGAGCAAACAAACAACACCAAGGAGAAAAATAAGTTTTGCTCTATTGGGAATCCAAATGACATCTTTGTGATAAACAGCCAAAATATATTTTTCATGTTGGAAATAACATGTTTGTGTTTTTGAAATTTTTTTTTGGCGAGGAGCTTTGTGACGTGTCTGTTGATATTTTGATAATCAGAATGCAATCAAGTAGTGAATTATTAGTTTGTTCTCTGTTGTATTCCATATCTTTGAATACATGTTTTTTTCTTAAATTGCAGCTCACAGTGTGAGCGTGTTATCTTTTGTTACCAAAGCAAACAGAATCTGCTGTATAGTCAGATATTTTTTGCAGTATTAATTTTTCATGATTTTACAGTTTTGAACACTTTTGTGGTTTGATAAATTCAGTTTCAAACAGCTACACTAAAGCCCATGACAAACGATTTTTAAGGCTTTAAAACTTGCAGTTATGAAGTTAACCCTAATGCCAAGCCCTACAAAACACCACAGCACTGAGTGAGAAAAATGCATAAGTCCTGGATGTAGCAATTGCATCATAAAAAAAAGACCCATACGGGCACGAAATAGAGACACCATAGTAGCGTGGTATCCCGGTGGTTCCAGACCGACCCAAATAAACTTGCCACTTTTCTCCTTTCCCTCTCCCACTATCCTTTCACTCTCTCCCAAGACATAGGCTAGAAACCCTAGCTATACTCCCCTATGGAATAGTTAGTCTGAATACATACCCCTATGGAAGAGTTATAGTCTGAATTGCAATTTCAGCTGCCTCAAATCTTTAAATCTAGCTGGAAGTTTCCAATACCCACTGGGAAAAATGTCTGGAATTCCCAGTGGCTACCAGTGATTTTAGTTTTGAATTTGAGGCATATACATAAAAAACTAATCTTTATCTTAAATTCTAAGGTCGTCTGGAATTGGAAATTCTTTACCTTTAAATTTTGAATTCCCCGAATCCTCCATGGGTGTGCGGACTTCAAATTAAATAGCTCATTTGGTATAAGAAAAAAAATCCAACTAGTCATGATTAAATATTGACATATGTAAGAGTTTGAATATCCTAATTTGGAATATTTGAAATAGAATTTTTTAACTTCTCAGCAGATATCAAAACAAAGTATTCAAGATTAAATATTGAACAAGTGTAAGAGATGGTGAATAATTCCCAACTGCATGGAGAGTCTGAAACAGACGTACTATTGACATATCTTGAAATTATGCAAGCCGGATTTTGAATGATTACCTCTTGCAATCTGTGAATAAAATGTCATTTTGGTCAGAATTTGGAGTAAAAGATTTTGCTAGGGATAATTTGCCATGTACACAGCTGCTGTTGATCCGCCTTTGACTGTGAGGAAGTTTGGATTAAGAGGCGGTAACAAAAGAAATAGTGGCCTAGAGTTTTGCCTGGAGAGTCCATCAGGCGTGCGTCAGCTCATGACTTTATAGAAGGCAGCACATGGTCACTTCTAGGGGGACTGCGAGGCTTAGAGCAACTGTTTCATTCTCCGATGGCAGTATTGCAATAAGTAAGTTAAAGGATTATGATGGAAAACTGGAACTTATGTAGAAAACCTTGCAACCATAATTGTTCAATACCATGCACACATGTTTAATGGGGTTTGATTGGGGTGTTTCTGTTGTCAGTTGGCCTTGTGATTTTGATGATGTTGTTAATCAGTATTCTTGATAAAACAATTATCAATCTTCTAAGTTGAAATGGCAAAATATAAAATTACAAGAAATAATTCAAACACTTAAATGGCAAGCCATTAAGATCATTTTGTATTGCGTCAATGTGTTGCTTTTGAAAGCAACATGTTGCTTAGCTAGCCAAAGCTTTTGGTAATCAGTTCAGTTTAGTTTTGCCATACATGTATGTTGTGGACTAATTTGGCTCAGTAGAAGTGGTTATTTTGACTTTGTTAAAATGAGGTCAAACTAATTTTTACATGTGTAAATGGATTTAGTAGAGGAAAATACTTGAAATAAGTCAAGTTTGGGTTCATGTAAGGGACTTAAGCATTACAATTGAACTTTTATGGTGTAATATGGAGAACATCCACAAAGAGCTCCAAAGCTCTCACTTTTGAAAATAGTTTTAAAAATTGTGACATCAACCAGGTAATCATACAGGCTCTGTCGAATAGAATCATAACACCAAGTAGTGTAGTGGAAGAGTATTGTAAAGTTACCCAAGTCATAAGTAACAGCAAAAAGTACACGACACCTTTTCTTTTGTGAGGAAATAATGGATTAGCAACAGTAACAAAAGTGATAACCGATAAACATCACGCTATTTAACACCGAGCACGCCTTTTACCTTAGCCCAACAGCAGTGTGCAGACGGTCACAGTTTTGTATGGAGGGTAAGGGCCTAGGGGACATGAACTGTGCAACTGTAGCATTTTGGAAGTTGTTAAAGGGCAACGATCTTTGTTAGAATCATGCAAATTTTAGGATGTTTTGACAGAATGAACAAGAAGTTCTTGTTTTACTTCAGGTTAGTCCAGAGGGAGGAGGACGCAGATTATTAACTGTAACACTATTGTAATACAATGACGGGTTACAATAGATGCTGCCTGTAACACAGAGACTAACAAAATGTCAAAAGTGACAAAATATGCATGCACTTTTACCCGAGTGCAAACAGAAATCAAATATTAGTGGTAGCATGCTATTTATTTGCTCGGTAGCTCTCAAGCAATTGTGTGAACCTGTTACTCTTACGGCAAAACTAGTAAATGCTACCGCAAAACGTTTAATGTGGAGCTACTGACGTCTTTTTATTCTGCTTTTTTGATAAAGATATTTACAATGCATTCATCAGAGCATACTCGCACTACAAAAGTAACTGATCAAAACAAATTGTGAAAGTCACGACCTGTTTGGCGGAAATGTTACCCTTATTTATTTGATTTTTTTCCAAATAATAGTGACACACTGTTGCATTATTCCATACTCGAAAACTAATTTGAAACAAGCAACATGTACACTGAAATGACATCTACATGGAACAGTCATTTAACACCGAACACAACGGCATAAAAATAGCCGCAATTTGCATCATTTTATGTACTTTGTATGTTGCCATAGCGAAGTGACATTTAGAGAGCGATCTTCAATATCTGTGGGCAAATCTCCCATTGATGAGCTGGGGCCCAGGCGCTTCTCGGGAAAGGTCCGCGGTGCATCGGATGAAGTGCTCCGCTTTTATAGGGAGTGTGTTTTTTTTGTAAGGCCGCTGGATATTTGTTGTGTGGTTAGCGCAGGATACTCGTGCCAATGGTGCTTCTGCAACAGTCAAGGAGCAGAAATTATAGAGAAAAGAATCGGGGATCTAACTCAATGGGCCCTGTAAGGTACTGTTGTCCCTCAAAGTTCAAAATTGTTGTCATTTTTTTAATAAAAAAATTATGCATTTCCATTACTATATTTGGTATCAGCATGAAAAATGCATTCAAATAAGTACAAACAAGCCTAGTCTTAGGTCAGTGGTTTTTAAGATGGCTTCCCAAATGACCTGCAGTCATTTGGGAAGCCATCTTAAAAAACACTGACATACATGTTATGACCTATACAGAATCTATTAGGATTAAAAGGGTTAATCTTATTCTTTACTGTGATGTGTATCACTCAAGCAAGTGATGGTTTACTGTGATACATATACCCTCGTTGAAAGTAAATAAAATACTCTCTGATGGTGTCATTTCAATTCATATGTAAATGCTGCAAACTTCACCGATGGCGTTGCTTTGCGTGACCTTTATTAACCAGGCCAGGGAAAATTGTATTCGTAATCCAATCTGAACCATTCAGACCAAAAGGTTTGTTATTATGAAGTTGAGAGATAAAAGGAAAAATTAAGGTAGAATAACATGGGTCATTTCTGTGATCAGGTGTCCACGTTACATACAACATTGAAATACATGAGCAAATACACTTACAGGTGGGTGATGTGATCATAGTCTGATTTTTCATGGCACCAAAAATATCTGATTACAAATTTTGATATAAAATTGGATTGATTGAGCCCGTATTTATTGGTTGAGCTATGAGTTGCAAAAATATTGGGGGAGACAAAGTCAAGCCAATATTTGTATCATACAAACAACCAAATTTGGGCAAAAATCAATGCGTTGGGACCAAAATTGGTTAAAAATCTGCAAAATTGGGGTTGTTTTTCCCCCGCCCCAGAAAAAGAAGTCTGGCGCCGCCACTGGGAACATCACTATTTAAAGGTGATTATTTTTGGCATAATTACATTATGCCCTTTGTACAGAGTAGATGCGAAGGGAAAAATATAATTATGCCTTATTTTGTTGGCATTCTAATTATAAAAATTCCATTGTGGGAAATGCCTTGTTTTTTTTCTTTTAAAATCTCATCTGACAACATAAACAAATTGACCCCTCTTTTTATAATAATAAATAGTAATGTTAGCAATGTTATTTTTAGTGCCTTTCCAACTTATGATCAAAGCACTTTACACTTTTTCTTTTCAGTCTGGATTTAAGGAAATATAATATGGTCACATAAGGAAAGCAATATTTGAATGATGGACATTAGGTGCTTTTAAGTATCCTCTTAATGTTGTTTATTACTTACGCCATATATCTTCAACCCAATAGTGCATGCGTTAAAATGTTTCCATGCAGATAAGAGTGAAGATATATTACTTTGAAATTTGGAACCCCAAAAGTGCACCATTAGGAACTCAGCAGAGACTCGGATTAAAATCTAAATCGAGATATTCGGGGACCTGTGTGGATTCTTGTTGAAGAATCCCGGTGCATTAACACTCTGGGTTACAGACCCACAGAGACAGCTGAGCATATAACGCACATCACTCTAGCAAACGCCACTTGTCTAAAGAGGGCCGAATAGGGCGCAGTTTATCAATACTTCTTTCGCATATGCTTGTTATTCAGTTAGAACATGAGGGGGAAATGGAAAATGCGTTTTGACTTGGTGAGACCATGTTGGCAAGGTTGCAGCTGGGCAAATCCAGATATGTACTTGTGATTATATTAGGACGTTATGAAGAGGTTGTGACCCAATGCCTTTCTCAAACAAGATTTTAATAAAGCGTCTAATGCCACAAAAAAAAAAAAACAGTATGAGGGCTAGGATGTTGTTTGAGTTGTAATGAATGCTCTGCAGGCTGTGGGATATCTGATTTCAAGATTTGATTGTTTTTGATGATTTGATTTTTAAATGAAATTGGAAAAATAAAGATTTGAAATAAACTTAGAAATTCTGTTCAGCAGGCAGTAAATTGGGTACAAATCTATTTGAAATTCACTAGATAAAAAAGATAATAAATTAATCAATTTTGGTCACAAGTTAATCATGGCTGTTTTTTATCAGATTTTGGTCATTTGTGGGTTTTTAGTTTTAGCATCAGGAGGTAATTTAAATACCAGCATTTGTGTGAGTTAACCTTCAGAGATCAACAAATTTTGTCATATCTTTTCCAATATTTCACAATTTATGCACTTCATGACTAAATTCAGAATCAGCATGAAATATACATTAAAATGAATCTAAACAAGCACCATCTTAGGTCAGTGTTTTTGAGATGGACTATGGTCATTTGGGAAGCCATCTCAAAAGCCACTGACTTAATGTGTTATAACCTACAGAGATGACGCTGAAACAGCTAATTATTTTCTATAGCTGACCTGCATGTATTTTAGGTAAGCACTGGCCTCACAATAAACCATGAATATGATTTTGTGGGCATAAAAAGATGCAATGTTGTTTTATTCAAGAGCTAGCTCGCCAGAGTCCTGCCATAAATGCTCAACATAAACAACCTGCAGTTGAAGTACTTTTCAATTCTGGACAGTTGTAATTTTCATTTGCAAATGCAATTACCATCTAACTCCCAAACAATATCCGGGAATCCAGTGAAACAGATGAAGGCTATATATACTTGTCATAAAGTATTTGTGTGCTGAGGTGATTATTGTACTCCATATTTATACTAAATAAAAAGTGTTTGGAAAATCAGAAATAGTGTGACTCTCGACTAGAATTTGATAATAATTTAAGTGTAATTTTCTCTTTACCAAGTCCTTTTATGGAAAACAATGGTAATTTTGACTATTTTGGTGTCAATATTTGGAGTTTGGAATAGGTTTGTGTGGTCAGTACACCTATTTCCAGGGCTGGAAAAATGTAGATTTCCCAGGAACCAATTCAAAATTTCCTTCCAAGGTGATATGATTTCTCTCTATTTCTTATGTATTTCTTTATCTTGAAGGACAGAATTTCCCTCAAAATGTCCAAATTTCCCGGCACCCAGGCTACCGAGTCACCCATTTTTCAGGGGTGCATATTTCTGTATTTGGGGTAGGGGACTGAGGGAGAGGCTGACAATATTCACTCAGCTGGTGGTGTGAATAGGCAGTTCCTGTTGCTTGGTCGACATAAACCTAAACCTAACCCCTGTTTGGTAAAATAGCCTCTATATAGCTATACAGCTTTCTGTTGTGGTGTGGAAGCTGTGATTAGCTGGATCTTGTGGCAGGGTTTACTTTGTACTCTAAAAGCTATTCACTGGGCAGGCCATAACAACTTATCCAAGACCCCAAATTTGCAATGCTTGAATCATCTTTTTTCATCTGAATTCAGTTATGATCATTTCCATATGTTGTTCATCTGCTTTTCTTAGTTTCTTTCTTTTTCCCCCAGTGGTATCAACTGTCGCAAGGAATTGGTTAGGGGGCTGCCCAAACTCCAGTGGGGGAACCATCCGAGCAGATAGCGAATCTCTGGCGAGAAATATCTTCACCATATGGTCAGATATTTTTGCGTCTGGGTTGGTCGGTGAAGTCTGAATGCTTTAGGATTATTAGCAAATCCATGGGCCATGCCCTCTCTAAACTGCTTGATATTCTTCTCTGATTGACAATCAATGTTGAGTTGGTATTCTTTCTTGGGATGCGGGAATTGATCTACCAAACGTGCAAACCCAGATATGGTAGTGATTTCACACGAGGGCAGTATACAGCCACTATTGCAGAGAGCCCTATTGGGGGGAAATTCATGTGCATGACACATACGTGTGTAGCAGAATGTATCTATGTAAGATGCCTGTAATGGTGTTACAGGGAGAGATTAAACCCATCCATGACTTGATTTTAGTGATGTTCATATCTTTAAGATCTCTAACAAACCCATTAGGCTGATGTGATGATGGCTCAAGATAACACACAATGTCAGTTCTCCATTTCTGAGTGATTCTCAACTCTTATCAGGAAGTGCTTTTAACTAATATCTCACCAATTCCTCTTCTTGTCTAACCAGGTTTTTGGTTGTTTCCCTTATAAGTAAATCTGTTCTTTCTTGCAAAATGGAATTTACAAGGCTGTTTTCCTTATGACTACAACTTACTTCCCTTCATTGTTGCATAATTAAAACATACAGATAATTAACTTAATTAATATGCCTGCAAGTATGTTTATATTACAGCATCAGGTTTCTCATTTTTAGTAATGCAAGATTGAGGAAACTCTATTAATACTGATTAACTGATTAGTTTTTTAATTTAGAAATAATACTAAAAACCTATGGTACCGACCTTATTGAATGACACAGTAACTATTGGTATTAAAACGGAGCTCAGTATTGAAATTGCTCCTGCTCTAGAGCTTCTAAATAACTGGTCTATCCTATGGCTATGTCTATAATACATCAGTGACCTTATCCCATTGCGATCTGTCTTTATTACGTCTTCTAACTTATCTATACTCTCTTAAAGGCTGAATCAGATTTCCTGAGGATGGCACCCTCAATTTTTTAACAACCATGTTTTTTGCATAAAAAATGCTTGTCCACATACTAATCACTGTGTGAAATAGCTAAGCTCAAATCTCCATCAGGGAGAAAATCACAACTTTGTAATAAAATTCTGGATCATCCCTTGTTATACACATAACAAAAAAAAAATCTGATCCATTTCAAACCTTAGAATTGTGCGTTTAAGGTGACTATCTTTAGTTATAGTTGACTATTTTTAAGTAATATGTAAAAAAGATATATTTTGAAATCTCTGAGTCAGCCTTTAAGAATGATTGCCCTATGAAATTGCAGATGTGCTCCTAGAGTTCAGAGCACACCCTGAAACATATACAGCCTATGTGGTGTTTATCAAATTGATTTGCGCCTGCTTACTTTGTTTTTACTACTTTATAATAAGAAACAAACGGGAGTGTGATAGAACAACTAACCAGGGCAGTATCGAATCATGAAAGTTAAATTTCTCCATGGCTCCCCTATGAAGTCGCACTGAGTGTTTTGTCTCGCTAAAGGTAGCAATAATGTATACTCCACAAACAAAGTCATGAAGCCATTGGCTAACTGATTGAGCATTCCCATAGGGTCATTAACAGCATCAGTGCTTTCTTTAAAAATTGAATGAAGTAGCAACAAGGGCCAGTGTTGCAAAATAAAAGCCCTTCGGGGCACATTAATTAGCTTTTTTAATTAGCCATAAATAGAGGCCACCGAAATGAATTCAGCCACAATGGGACATGGATACTCTTTCAAAAACCAATATTATGTTCCCCAAAGAGCTACAATGAAATAAGGAAGTCCAGTTTGAGTAACCGGTTAGCAAGCACCGTGCCGGACATCGTTTCATATGTTAAAATCGATACGGACCATACTCTGTTACACCTCTTAATGTGAGCTGGTTGTACAAATGACTTTTAAATTGCGAACAAAATATCAATTGATACGGTGTATCAGTGTGGACTGAGTGGTGGGTGTGTGCTTAAAAAGTCAACTTTCAGGACCTCAAGGGGTTTGGAATAAGAGAAAGCCCACAGGCAATTTGGGAGGGATAACCTTTCAAAAACCAGAGGGCAGTGACCATCAGACTACAAAGTTGATCACAACTTCTTTGGATCAAGGCAGGCGTAGAATAGTTAGAGGGAAAAATGTGTGTCGGATTGTCATATTGCATATTTCATCAGCTTCATTAGGGCTTTGATTTTGGAGACATATCTGGGACTAGGATTTTTCTATTTTTATACTTCAAGGGAGTGATAGGATATCAAGAAGTTAAGCTCTCTGACATCTGGGGAAATATAAAATGTGAATAGAATAAAGTTAATTTCACACTCATTTAAATGGAGTGTTTTAGATTACATTTGTAATCCAACATTGGGAAAAACAAAATTCTCAAAGTAAAATACGCTTGTGTTGCATTGAAAACAAAATATTGGTGTATTCATGAATTTTGACCAGTAAGGGCAGAAAATGGTTGATCCAAAACAAACTAACCTTTAGGAAAATTGCATAAATATGCCTTATTTGAAATTCTAACCAAGGGAAGGGAGAAATGATAGCAGCTGACCCGTACTCTACTATGTTTTGGATGTGATTTGCCTTATTTCTGTTCAATTTTAATACAACTCTGGCAAATTTCTGAATGCTGACATATTGATCTAATTTATTCTTCCAAGAAGTCAAAATTGGGCTATTCTTTTTGAAATTCCTATTCCCTCCATAGAAGAGTCTACCCTCCACTGGGGGACACAGGTATTTCAACTGAGGTTATCAAATGGCATTTTCTTCCTATACTCCTACCATGGAAAACTTGATTCCTCTCTTCCACAGAGGGACATGGATTTCAAATGTAGTTACCCAATGGGCTATTACATTTGAAATCTATACTCCCACTGTGAAAGACTCTTCTCTAGTGAATGTTGAAATGTTGAATCCCCCGCTGTTTCTTGGTTATAACAATTTGTACATCACTCTCAGTAGCTGGTATAGAAGTAAGTAAAACCTTCCATGATCCCATTCTACTCTGATTGCATCATTTATGTGAGCATTATGGTGGAACAGGGAATAACCAACCCTGATTCAAAAAACACATACATCGATAAAGAGACAGAATTTCTACCTTAATTTAAAAGAAATGAAATAGTTTTATGTATAGTTTTTGGACTGAAAAAAATTCTGTATATGTCCAATATTATATGTAGTTTTTCGATGACTTCCTTTTCTTCCTAATTCTTGCTTTCCAACAAAATCTTCCCAGGTTGCCTGCAATTGCAAGTGTTGCCTGCACATATAGCTACATATAGTAGAAGAGAAAAAAGCTAAACTGCATGCCCACTCATCAGGTGTGCTGGGTCTGACCTAAACATGCGGAAACAAAGAAAGATGGCTTACGTGATCAAGTTAATTTCACCCCTTGTGGAATCTAAAAATAACACTGTAGAACAACAATGACAATTAGCAGCCCCCGAGGAAGGCAGGTTTCTCTCTTGTGCTCTCCATACACGCACGGTGTTCTTAATCCAGCCTTTGGCGCTGATGGCAGGGTGAACTTTCTTTTGTATCTCGGCCGATGTATTAACACTTTGCACATGTCCGAATTCATGTTAGTGTGAGTCAGTAGTTTGGCAGTAGGAGCAGTTGATGTGAGTGAGATAAAGCATGTTTGTAGTAGTTTGAGCATACTTTTTTTTTCTAATGAGACAAAAGTAGGGTGCATAATTGGAATTTCTTTAACAATTTTTGACCCATCCAGTCATGCAAAACACTAAAAATATATAACTTGAGAAAGCAAATTAAGGCATTAAAAACAAAGAGGAAAAAAAATAAGCCACCTGTTTTCCAGGTAAAACAGTGTTTATCCAATGTTTGTAAAAAAGAGGTACAATTTGTAACTTTAAAATGCCCTCTATTTATCATTAAAAATACAATTTTGTTCTGCTGGACAACTTCCTAATTTTCATATAATATGTCACATTTATAACAACCCTCCAGGCCAAGTAGACCCCAAGACTTGTTCAGTTGAAAATGTCCCTTTTTTTTTTTTAAAAAAAAATCACAAAATGATACATTTTCATGACTACATTTTGAATTGGCATGAAAAATGCATTCAAATGAGTCCCAGAATTGAAAGTGGTTAAGGGCTATATCATCAGAGGGTAGAATTAGAGGGCTGATTTGGGATTCAGGCTACCCATGCAAGTCTGTGTTCATCTCAAATATACATAGATCTTGTCTTAGTATGGCTTGTTCTTGCCCTAATGCATTTAAACAAAAATAGTTCAAATTTTTGGACAAATTTGGGCAACAATTCCCATTCTTTGCCTGAGCCTATAATGGCATCAAAGTGGTAAATCTCTCTGCCCTCTGAAAGCAGTGGTTGTAATATAAATCTCAAAATTAACATGGACAAGCCTCCTCAGCCTTACACTTGTGAAATAACAGTACAAGTAACTAGAGGCTATATAAATCCTCGGAAGGACCAAAATTATAACAACAAATCCTTTGGATACTTTAGTTTTCAAGCTTGAGAAAGAGCAGAGATTACTATAATCCTAGTAGTTGATGAATGCTAATTAGGAAATATCACTGAGGATGTTTTAAAATTAAAGGGTAGCTTTTTCCTAGCATTCTTTTGTTTCTGATTAGATGATATCAGAATTTTAGCTGTGAATAAAGCTGTAAGAAAAACAAACTCGGCTGTGATTTGATCCAATTAAAAATGAAAATTCCATTATCAATGGTATCTTTTCTTCATCTTGGGGCTAAGTTCAATAATTCCTTCTAATATTTGTAAAATAATAGCTAAGCCTGTTGGTGTTTGGAGAATTCTTAGGAAACAACCTCCAGTATTAAATTCAGAGCCCAAAAAGTAGAGTTTGTAAGGCTTATTTATAAAAGTGTAGTGAAACTGATGAGTTCCAATTTTAATCAAAAATAGGTAAATACTGTTACCAACTGCTTCTCCACAAAAATAGTCTGTGCAGGTAAACTGTATACTAGAGTGCCTTTGATGAAGATCATGCTAGGATCGAAACGTCAGACCCACACACTAGTATACAGAGTTCCTATTTTGTGAAGAGAGAGAGATAACATTGTGTTACAGCAAGGAGATCATCATTCTAGCTCACTTGTATGTACTCTGTACGGCTTGAAGTAAATAGTGATATCATTTCTTGTATACACTGCTGGTTTATATCATGTGATCTTTGGGTACACATGCCTTGAACTGTGACTTCAAATGAAGCTGGGCATTTAATTCCATGATCTATTCTTGACAAATGACATCACATGCATACTTCAGGCAGAAAGGAGTACAGGCTTGTCAGGTTTCCTTTTTCCTCACTATGTAGAATCTGTAAGTGGGATCAGTTTGTGATATTTGGATATCAATTTAGTTTATTACAAGCACAGTAGGTTTGATAATAAAATCAGTAAAAATGGTTGAGCACCTGCAGTGTGTGCTATTAAACTACTTGTATACTTAAAATGTGTAGTGGAGATGCTCTGAAAGTTTGAGTTACAATATTTTGTTAAAAGTATGCTAACCAATTCAATAGAATTAAATACAAGATCTAGTTTGGTATTATTTTATTCATGGCGATGCGCCTCTTCTCAAACAAATCCAAGTGCCTCCCGGGTTTTGAGTTGTTTCCTGCAGGCCCACTCATTGATACAATCTATACCATATTGACAGAGGATAATGTATCCTCATTTGCCCAAACTAAGACCTACATTTTGTTTTTATTTATGGCGTTCTTGTCCTCACCTTTCTAGGCTAACCAATGTTTGTCATTCCGAAGCATGCACGTAGGTTAGAAGGCTTGTATCATTAGGCGGCAAGGTTGGCGCGATGTTAGCGCCCAGAATGACGTTGATTATTTTGATTTACAACCGCACATGATTTGTTTAATTTGACAGGAAGATCAGCCTCCAAAAAACACATGTGCTGATACAATAGAGAAATGTTTACATTATAATAAATTCCACTCAAGGGTGAAGGCGGAAGGTGGAATCATTAGCAATCACTTTAAATAAAGTGGGGTCGTATGTTGGCATAGATCTTCTTTTATATGTTTAAAAAAGAATTGCTGCGCTTTTCTTGACACTATTACGTGCCATTAGTGAGGAAACATCTTTTTCTTTATGATTTATTTATCCATTCAGTGATCAATGTTTCATTTGTAAGAGGGTGGGTTGTCTTTAGAACTTGGAGATAATGCAGTTGTAATTGAGAAATATGACGCGTAATCGAAATGAGTTACGGAGCAAAGCTTACACGCGGTAATTATCACTGATTTATACATACAATTGATGGATGCTTGCCGATGTGCTGATTTAAATAGGGCAGATTTACAACGTATGTCAGTCGCAATGGAAAAGTTTCCCTAGACAATGTTAATAGTACTCTAACCATTATTATTCTCTTTCTTTTCTTTCTTACATGATTCATCGATGCTCTTCTCTGTGGCATTGCTAATATTCTGAATGGACCCGAAATTAATGACAGGTATGTGCATGAGTACTTTCAGCTAAATTTACCTGACCGATTCTTGGGATGATACTGGGGCTGGTCCTAGTTTAGCTGAAATATCATGAAATTGACAACATTTTTTTTTTTTAAAGAAGTGTGTATTGTGAAAAGCTTTTAGGAAGTTCTATCACATTTATATTAACTTATTTTATGAAACGTGCCACAGTCCACTGCGTCCAGAAGGAGTGCCAACATCTGATTAGCATGTTTTGTTTTTTGTACTGCATGGACAAATTTGAGGACTGACAAAATTGTATTTATTAGTGCAATTCTTGACTTTGTAGAAGAGAATTTTTGGATAAAAAGCACTGCCTTTCATCAACATTTGTGGTGGGGGAGTTATTTTATTATTTTACTAGTTATTTTAACAATTGCAAGCAACATATTCTTGCTGAAGGATTAAATAAGAATCATTTTGGAAAATAAGAAATGAATGCTATAGTCCGGGGAGAAGAGGTGTAAGGGAGAATACATACTAACAAATCTAGCAAAGAAAATACAAATTTAATAGATTAGTTTGTGTTGAAAAATGCATCTTGTCAGACAACTCCAGGAAACCATTGAAATGCTTCAATTAAATTTATGATGGAGAATTGAGATCTGAGACGATAATTATCGTCTCGGGTGAGATGACTGTTATTGAAAAGTCAGAGGGGGAAAATGAGATCCACTAATGTCTTGCTAATAATGTCAGGTATGTCAAGATGTTTGAAGAGCACATGTATAATTTAAAAAGTGATATAAATAAGATATGATAAACATGAAAACACCCAAAGATGTCACTGTGATGAATAAGCTGGACATATGGAGCAAGGCAGTGAGAGATGTGAATTGGCAAATGTTAAGATGAAATAAATTGAAAGAATGAAATGATTCATCGATGGGCCGGACTGATAGAATATCTGTTAACATCTAGTCCATGCAACCAAATCATCCCGTCCTCCCGGCGGACTGCATCCCGGTTCATGCCAGTTGACCTGTCTTTTCTAAGTTTTCACACTTTCTGGCGCACATGCTTCTGATCCGATATGGAAGTTCCTTGCAATATAACATTTCTCGGTAATCTGTTTGGACTGTAAATTTAGGAATGAAGGTATTTAATAGGTGTTTCCAGATGATGGAAAAATATGGCAACTCTCTCGGGCTTACCCAATTTGACTTGTCGGTGTTATCGGCACCACTGGTGTTGCCCAAAGTGGTAGATCTGCCATTTAAATTGTGTGGCAGTAATTTATAACGATATACTTTTTCTTACTCGTTATTTTTGTATTTGTCTAACTGTTGGATATGCATCTTTTCATGAAAAAAATATTAAAATCCATTGCCCTGTTAATTAGATGATTAAGTGCAAGTCCCTAGGACCCCCTTTTTCCACCAAAGGAAGTGTCAGTAAAAAAAAAATAATTAAAAATGTGTCCTTTTAGAACATATTAATGACTTTTTCATTCCACATATATATATTTTGTGGAAACGAGGCCGTGTTAATTTGTGTTCCCTTTGTTCCAAATTTGAAAATGTTTTGCCCCTAATTTTTAGGTTTCTTTGTGAAATTCTAATTTTATTGCTTAATTGTTATTGTCTTATGATCCTGCATGTGTGGTATAAATTTTGTGCACAGATTTCTTTGGGAGTGTGGTTTTGTGGGGAGTGGGGGCATCCATGGAACTCCCCCATTGTCCACCAATAGGAGTAGTAGGAAGACTTGTAGCTTGTAGAACTTTTAAAAAAATCTGTTTGGTCTTTGTGGTATTTCAAGGAGAAATTGTTACCTTTGGAAGGTAAAGATGCCTTTGTAAATGGAGATGAAGACAGGCACTGAAAGTCAAACCACATGCTGTTGAATGGTCTCTGTTTGCAGGAAAGGAAAACGGTGAATTCCTCGTGTAGATTTTCATTGAAGTTGCATGAGGCTCAAGTTAAGCATGTTGAGTGTGGACATTAGGAACTGAGCAAGTAAAGGAAGCAAAAGCCATTGAACTTTGTGGAAAGTACATGTCCATCACTCAAGCAAAGCGCACCTGGGTGTGGTCAGGGTATGCTGAAGGAGTTCCCTTTAATTGTTGCAAATTGAAGGGGAAGGGGCGCAAAGAGAAGAACCACCACGCTTGACGAATGACAATTAAGGTACAGTCATGATAGATTAAGGCCTCATGGAGGTAATTAACCCCATTAGACCGATGACGAAACTTCTAATACAACACACAATTTTCCATTATTTTCGAGAAAGACAAAAAAATGAGAGCTCCTCTCAATGGATTAGTCTCAATGAAGCACAAGTGGCCATCTCGCGAGTTACAAGCACCTCTCTAGCGCAGTTCTTGACGGACTCACGTTCAAGTTCAGAAAGGTGGAATAGTAGGTACAGTGACTAGTGACTGTAACTGAACACCAACTAGCAGGGTAATGGACTGGGTAATTCAATTGGACGATAATTTGCCAGAAGTGTGCCCAGATTGGCCTGGGCATGCAGATATTGGATTGTTGGCTGGTCTCTGGCGAGGTACATGGATATGTTCGCTTCCCTGAGGAAGGTCATCAGGAGTCACTCGATCATTCAATTAAGGCAGTTATCACGTTTTGTGGTTGTTGTTGTTTTGGGGCCTTTTGTTTTGTCCAACTTAACAGAACTTGGATAGCCAAAGACAAAGTTCTGGAGGCTTGCAAGGCATAATGGCCGTGGCAGGAAAATAATGTTGTCATTGATATTGTTAAATTGGAATATTTTTATACTGTTGAAGATAACAGAAGTGTTCCTGCTTTCCAAACTCAGAGAAAATCAATTTTTTTCAAAAGGTGTGTTGAAACACTGCCTTGTTTGTCAGTCCATTTGAAAACTTTGCAACCCATGAAGTTTTTGTCATCGATACCTATAAAATGTTATCACTTTAGGGTAGGACAGATGAGGGTCTCCGTTTACACGCCATTGTCATAATTTTGGAAATGTCAGAGCGCTATCTCTGGCTTTGAGCACTTTGTGGAGCATAGGCATGTCTGTTATAGGTCTATTCATATAACAGGCCCTAGGTGAAAAATATGTGTGTGTGTGTGGGGGGGGGGTAGGTTCTCGATAAAGGCTTGTTAGAAGGTGAGTGTACAAACAGTTGTTTTAATAGCAAGGGAGAAATCAATTGTTTCATCAATGAAAAGAGTAGGCCAAACACAGGTATACTATACCCTGCTCAGTGTTAGGTGGAACATGACCCCATTCTTTTGCCACTTATATTCCGCAGAGGCTCCAAGTTGTGCCAAAATGCACCATAGCTACTATACTATATTTACCCTTAGGTTGCATTATGACCTTGGTCTTCCCTAGTGTTATCTCAATGTACTTTATCAAAGATCATGTTCCATCTTATGGTGAACATACTCTAACATTTTAATACATGTGATGACCACTGATCACTTGCTCCCTCAGAAGGCTTGATGTGCATTGTAGACCTGCGAAGGTACAGAGTGTCCCTGCCCCCCCCAAAAAAAAATTACCATAAGGCGACGAAAAAAGAAAACCCTGTTTTTACGGGCGAGCGGACCCATGGGATAGGGTCGGTCGGTCGGGCGATTTTTTTTCTTTTTTGATTTTTTTTTCTTTTCTGGAGCTCAAAATTGGCCTAAAATAGCCCCAAAATCTGAAAAATCAAGAGAAAAAATGAAAAATTTTTACAAACAAATTTTCTCTAAAAAAATTGCCAAAATCGATAAATTTGGGCTAAAAACAGGCTGATTTTACATGATTTTTGGGAAAACTAAAAAAAAAATCTGCAAAACTGAAAAATCAGGGTCGGTCGGGCCTGTAAAACAGGGTTTTTTATTTTCGTCGCCTAAAAGCACCTCAATTTCAGGTCTTTAATAAATATTTATGCAAATTATTTGTATATATTTAAAAGTATTTTAATTAGCCTTTCAAAACAACAAACCCCATTGAATTTGGGTCTCATCATCATCATCGTCATCATCATCGTCATCATCGTCATCTTGATTGTCATCGTCATCACAATACTTATGAGGAATACCACCAAATCATGACCAGAAAGCTCAAATTCTTTTGGATAATAACAGAAGAAATAAGAAGGAAAAAGCCATCTTACCACCTGATTAGCATTTCAAATGCAACATCCACATCACCTCTCCAGTGACTTGCATTTTAGAATAGATAAGTGACGATTTTAAGCCAAGAGCCTCTTCAACGCACTTCTATGCTGTTAGTAGGGTAAATGTACGCTACAAAGTGTAAAAATGTCGCTCCCTTCAAGTGGCATACTCTATATTGCTAAATATTGGTCAAATGTTGTCAATTTCCATCAGATTCCCACCCAATAATCTCACGGGATGGATGACACATTGGAGAAATTTTTGGAGAGAGAAAGAGAGAAAAAGGAGGGAAGAAGCTGAGAGAGACTGGCAATTTTAAAGGAGTATGTAGGTGTAGGAGATGAATAAAGAATATGGGGCAAGTAAATGGACTCGAGAGAAGCCATGTAAGGAGTTGGCTAATATTTATGGGGAGCCTAGTTAAATGTTAGCCCCCTACTCCAAAAACAGCAAAATAAATACCGCAGAAGTTTCTTTGTTTTAATGGTCGCCAGACAGTCAACAAAAAGAGGCAGTCTGATTCAAGGATTTGGGAAAATTACACGACTTGGATTTGCAGAATACATGACGGTATTAGAAAAGACTTACCTGAACCCCCTTCACCATGACCCACTTTTGTGTGTGTGTCTGACTTGGTTAACAGGGGAGAGATCCTGAGCTTGTAAAGAGGAACAAGATCCAGGAAAGCTTTGCTTAGAGGATGGCCAGATGTATGATGTCCCTGGTGTGATTGGCTCACATTGGTTTGGACTTAAGGAGGTTAACTCTTGCAGTGCCGTTTGTAGCTATACCTACTTCCAAAAAATACAGCATTTATATAATTTTGAGAAAAAAAAATATGAGATGTAATAATACAGCAATACTGAATCCTAATCCTATCACTGGACCCAACTTGGGATATAAGTGAAAATTCTCAGTGAAGTTCAGCTTTAGAAATATGGCCAGGTGCAGCTGTTAATAGTGCTCACAGAATGTGCTGGAGTCTATTATTTCAAAATAATGTGGATTGCTTCATGTTGCTTACTTTCGTAAAACATTTCAAATCTTTCTTAATCTATGGATTGGGATTTCTAAAAAGCATTTTAATTTTGGATTGAAGGGCTCTTAAATTGTAATTGTAGACTAGTCTTTACACAGTCTGGATGTCTTGGTAGCAAAAATTTGGAAGCCCACTTTTGGGCCTTCTTCTGTATCGTAACCACACTTCAACATTTGGTGTGCATGTACAGATAGGGCTCCCTTATGGTTGAGGACTCGCTAGGATTTCAAATTTCAACGTCTCTTTGTATTTCTTTTATTGGGAAATTTAGTGCTGTTTTATTTTGATATGAGTAGGTAGGCCTATAATATTGGGGTGTGTTATGGTATGGTATATTGAGTTCCCAGGATTAAACTTAACATGGTGAGGGTAAGCAAACTTGGCTCAATACTGAACAAAATAACACTAGGTCTTATGTGTGTTCGTGCATTTTTTTTTTCAGCACAGGCATTTTTAAATGTAGTTTGAGCTACCAATCACATGCTGAATTCTGCTTCTGTTTTCTTGTGCAAGGTTTTAAGTTGCAGATTTAATCAACTTCTAACAAGCGTTGTCATGAGCAGAGGACAGAGATGCTTGCAAACTTTCATTGGAAATTTGAGAAATCATTTCGGGGAAACGTCTCCATGCATAATATATATACAGTCAAGGTAATGACATGATGAATTTGGAGCAAACAGTTTTACACGTTCATGCATCACTGAGAAAACAAGTCACCGAACACAAGAAAGGAAGAAAAAGGAGAGAGACTGAAAGAAATAAAGACAAAAATTGATGGGAATCAGCCAAGGGAGAGCAAAACTGCGATATGCTACTAGGCGCACGAGGCGAGAAACATGAGCAGCCCTATGTAAAATGATTGGAACCACTGTCAGGATACCATTTCTCTCTTGGTCTCGCCCTGCGACACCGGCGTCGGGCAACAGCAGACGAGCCGGTTCGGGGTGAGAAAATTAGCAATTCCCGCAAGTTTCTTTTGTCCCCAGGGAGAGATGACACACAGCATTGGCTTGTCGATGTATATATCTATAAAAGATTTCCTAGCTAAAAGAAAGGTTTGTTTCAAGTTGGAGTGTATAGAGTCGTCACATAAAAGTTGAGTTGTGGGCACATTTATTCATCAGTGTCAAAATATCCACCCTTCAATTTAGTTGGACAAAAAAAAAATCCCTAAAATGAATCAATTTTGTAAGGAATAGAACCAATTATTGATTAAGTTTCTGAGTAATTTGAATTTGAATTGCAATACACATGCTTGTGATAAAAGTGGAGAAATTTGAGTTACAAGTTGGTGGTTCCGGAGACTCCTTTTGCAGGCGATGAGGCAGAACATAATCACAATCACAGCATAGATATGGTAAATGTTTGTGGATGCTAAGTTTGCATAAATATCCTACGTGACAGATCTCAGTTTTATGCAGTCTCTCTTATTTTATTTCAAGACTCGTTTTTGTTTCTGTTTTGAAAGTAGTGAAGTATTTGATGTGAAATTAAGAAGGGATTATATAAAATGTGAATACCCTCACTATGCTTATTTATAATGCCCTGGTAGAAAAAAGTGATTATATTCTTCTGTTACTGCCATGCAGAATGCGGGGCCTAACGCAAATTGATTGCAAAAGATGCCATATACACATGCATATTTATTCTTTGAATGATACCTGTATATCACTATTAAACTCATATTGTGACGACTCTATCAGGTATAGCATTATCGTTTTTGCTCTGAGCCCCGAGTTTAGTGCTGCAATCAATTATTTAGATATGGTGTATACAATTCAATCAATACATGGCACAATCGGATATATATATTTGTGAAACCTAAAAACGTCGGGTAAAAAACGTTTCACCAATGTAAGTTAGTATAACATATCTGTCGGGCACGTATGCCTTTGACAATCACGTATTTGGTGAAAAAAAGGAATACCACTGTGCCCAGAGGGCTAATGTGTGTTTGATGTGGTAGTGACTGTAATAGTGCAAACCAGCATGGTGTATCTGTGGAAGAGAGTCAACTGATTCTTAAACCCCTGGTAGAGGTTTTCCTCTCTCCTTCTCTCTGCCGATGTCATATTTTTGTATTGCCAGAGGGCGCCGGATCAGCCTTGCCAAATAGAGTTTGTTAGCCAACAAATTTGTGAAGTATCTAGCCATGATCCAAAGCCTCCAGGGAGAGTTGATTTCTGTTCTGTACGCGACGGAAAGAAAAGTAGATCGTTGTGTAGATGGCATGAGGGGAAAAAGTGTCATCGGAAACGACTTTCAATTCTGGAATTTTCACTCTGTGAACTATCCTCGTGTACAACTCAGTTCGCACGATGCCCTAACTGTGTCTTTGTGCCTTAAGGTGGAATACATGAATTGGCTCCTAAATTGGATTGCCCGTTCTGCATGTCTTCTGGGGAAATGGTATTATACTGAACACTAAAAGATAAGCTTATCTTACTGATGAATATGAAAATAGAAAAAAATAGAGGCTGAAAGCTGGTGTCCTGGCTTTGCTTTAAGAAAAACCCCCAACCAAATTGCAGTATTAATTGATCTCAATTTTAAATCTTTACATAGCGACCCAACCTGCTGCGTTGATTAGTTGTATTTTTTTTACAAGTAAAGTAGGTCGGATGATGCTTTTGAGGGATAGAAACATGGCACCCGCAAAGCTTTTCAGCCCTCAAAACTGATATTTTAATCACTTTTTTCTCACCATAGAGTATTATGGTATCTTTCCATCAATCATGGAGTGTTACCATTCTCACCACATAATAAGCAGAAATTGAGAAATACATTTGATATGTTTTTAGACTGAGCACTACGTGGATTTTAGTGTTGTTAACCCTTAAATGGGCATTGGACAGGGTTTTTTGCCTGGATATTTTAAAATTAAATGGTGAATTTCCTAATTGGAGACAAATTTACTAGATTTTGTATGTAAATTCAGAATTATCCTATTCCTTATGATGGACTAAGGTGTCAAAGGGTGCAGATGATAAATGCTATCTTTTTGGCTTTTTTGTAATGGCCAAATGAAATCCTTTCGATATTATTCTCACTCTCAAGGCATAGTTAATTGACATACACTTGCCTTATAACTAACTACCTGACCTCATGTATTCTGGATATCATAATGCATACCCAGAGGGCAGGAGGTGGCTTTCTCTGTGTGCTTGCCTTTGCAACTGTGTGTGAACTCTGCCCCAGTAACTGAGGCTAGATGCAAGAGCCTGTAGCCTAAGTGTTAACAAGGTAAGTAGGGTGAGTTCATTGTCTATCCGGCCCTAGGCGGTGGATAAAACCCTGATAAAATAGCCAAGTTTTGATAAGGGAACTAATACCACCTTCCTTAACAATGGCAACATCACCATTCTTAAAGCAAAGTTTGTGTAAATGTATATCTTGCCGCTGTATTAAAAAAAGGAATCCGTCGCTTTGGGCAAGGCAACAGGCTGTGTGGTGCCTTGTTACCGTCTCATGCCAAGCGTCATAAGTTCAGTTACTTATGTAATTGGGATGAGGGACAATGGCAAAGGTACTCTGGTAATTGTAATGAAGGCACCCAGCATGCTAAAGATCCAAGTTCCCTTCCAAGTGCAAGTCATGTTGAATGGCACTTGGTTAAGAAGAGAGACAAAACTGACCCAGTTCTTTAGCGACCTCATTAAAGAAAGTATATTTCTTTTGAAATCCCTTTTGGATTTGCTCCAAATCTAATCCCGATTTGCAATCCAATTCAAATAATAACCCTAGCCTTTCAGTCCTAGTCTGTGAGCTATCGAATCAAGCAGATGTCGTCAAACGGCCTGCAACATATTTTAGCGCGCCAAGAAGATATCAAAATGCAATTACATTCGGGCCAATAGAGCCTGCTTAGCCATAACGCAGCGAACCATGAAGTTGCAAATCGAGTTGTCAGATTAGAGGTGTAGAAAACACGCTGTCAGATCAGCATGACTAGAGGTGTACATTCATACAACTTGAAGAGAGCTGAAAGGAGAACAAAATTGTTGCTTAACATTTTTTAAATTGCAAAGCAAGATTTAAATATAAGGAGGGAACTCATGAATTTATGCGCATGCTTGATGCCAATGTTATGCGCGTTTGAAGAGTAAATGTAGCAAATAGCTAGACTGTGAAGTTGACATACATTTCGATACACTTGTTCAAAGAATACCATTGCTCACTGATTTTAGTCATAGTTTAAGGGCTCTCTATTGAAGTATGGGTGTGTTTGTGTGATGAGGTACCAATCTTACACAGAATATGCAATGTGCCTGTTGTTTAAGGCTGATATAGCATGAAAGAGCCATTTTGTATTACTTTGGATAAGCTGGGAAGGGGTACTTGTATTTTGTTTGGATAGGAACTTAGAGTGGGCAGGTGCATCCAAATTAATATCAATATCAAGGAAAATGGGAGTCCTGTGTATTGTACCCTTGAGATATTGACTACCAGGAGCAGGTCTTCTTTACTAACCTCATAGGGCAGCTATTGTTGTTTCTGATCTTTTGGGACTTAGAAGTTTTCCTGAAAACCTGAAAAAATAATGAAAAATCATAATTTTACAGTAGCGGGAGTGGGATCGAACCCCAGACCACAGTATCATGAGGTTAGCCACCTACCACTAGACCAGTGAGATTTGCAATTCTAATCCTTGATAACCTATACAGAATAAATTGATACTACTATTGTAATCAGCACTCAAAATAATAAATAACTCCGCTCTGGAACGATTGTCACAACTTATGCTCCAAGAGCATAAAGTGGTGCTCCAGGAGCATTATGCCTCCACGGAGCATAAGTTGTGGTCAAAATCATATAATCCCTATATATCATGAACCAATACAATTCTACACATTTTCCTAAAATGTTCCAGAATGTTACAAAATCTGATCAAATTTTGAAAGAAGGCAAATGGTGATCTGAAAATCCAATCTCAGCTCTGCAGGTTTATCTGTAATTTTTTTTATGGGGGATGACATTTCAAACTCTAGAAGCATGCCTTGTATATGACAGTCAGATGAGGGGGATTCCATTTTTTTAAAGCAAAAATTTGAGGCTTTTTATTACATAATATCCTGTCAGTTTGAAATCACCATCTCCATGTTTCAAGTTATGATATACAACACAGCATGGTTTGTCATTTTGAGGCAAAAAATATGGTATTCTTGAGAAAATCTGAACATTTTGATCTGCCTTTGAACCAAAGTTACCTTGAAAACAGTGATTATCATATCCAAGAGTTGAGATTGTGACTTAATAAGAAGTTTCATAGTTTGGTATTGAATAAGCTAGAGTGCACATGTTTTTACAGAGGAAGTGATATTACTCTCGAGAGTGTTCTGCATAAGGGATGTATTTAGATCAAATAGAGTTGTAACAAATGTGCTGCAACTCGGTTCTTTTTATTCTAGCTCTTGGGTACAATGATGTTGTATTGTTTAAGTGCAATTTGTCAGGAGGGATAAAATTCCTTAAATTTGGTGAAATGTTAGGTCTTTTGAGGGATGTAAGGGAGAAAGGGTAAATTTGGTGAACTGCAAGAGTGGGGAAAATTGCTTCTGGGGTCGACGTGCGACTCGGCTTGTCAAAAGGTAGAACTTGTCGTCATAATTGGGTTTCTGATCAAGCACAAGAGTGCACATAGGGATTCTGTGCTTATGTTGTTCCAAAGATTTTTTGCATTCCAAAGATTTTTACTGTCAAGATTTGATTCCAAAATCCCTTCATTTTACTTTGAATTAATTCTAAGATGACTTCTGAGCCTAAGCCTGTATCTTAACCAGCCAACAACCTTTACCTTTGAAGGAACACATTACATATATGTAAAAAATATATCTGGCTACCAATTACAATGAACCAAAGTGTTATACGTTGCCTGAAAGAGTAGTCAATTCTTACTTTGTTTTCCAAGAAAGAATTTGATGACATGCATACACACCTATACAGTACAAAATGCTTCTGCAATAATCTTTGAGTATCATAATACACTCCCTAAATGCACAGTTCATTTTGTCTCTATTCTAAGACAGAATAAATGAGACCTTGCCCAAAACTGAGAAATAACTGAGTCATAGTGCATGTGCTCGACTCAACTAGACGCATAACCCCCGCAGCCGCGCAAGTGGCTGTAGGCTGCTAAAACTAACACGGGATCCGTCTGCTCATTAAGTCCACGGTAAGGGTATTTAGCGGGCTGACTATGTTTTCAGTTTGTAGACTTATGGACCCATCTTTTTCACATTCATGCGGGGGACAATTGAATATTAATTATTAAAGACAAAGTGATACAGATTGTTGAATCTTAAAAGGAATTTTATTATGGGAATAACAGCCAATTTTGGAAAAAAAATAAGATTGGACTGACGTCACGGCTGATTGGTGTATTATTTTGCTTCGGGGGACCCATTCAGGTAAAAATGACGTACGTATCCCTACATTGGAAAAAGAGCTAAAAAGCAACCGATTATCGTCATCGTACGCGGTTTTGAATCAGTAGGGAAAAGGTAAATTTTGTACTGTTTAGACATAATACCCGGGGTCTTTTGGAAAAATAAAATAAACTTTGGCAGAGAGCCGAGAAGTTCATGTACAGACCTTGATTAACATAGCGGGAGTTTAATATATCGGCGCCCCCGAAGAGCAAACTGATATCTGATACCTGACACGGACTGGTACCTGAACGTGACACCCAAATATTCATCTCGTTACCGTGATACCTACAAAAAAAAATACGGCAAGCAGAGCATTCTGTATCTCTGTTGTCACAGCGTAATCGATCAAGATGTGAGGACTATATACGTGGTTCTATACAGGGAGGGTAGGACACGATCTGCTCGATTTGGGCATTGTGGATTTCCAAACGGTAATTTGTGAAACTGCTACTGCATGACTATGGCAAGTCTCGGTCCCAGTGACGTTAAAAAATCATCTCTTAAACCTTTGTTCAAAGATCTTAGTAATATCATGATAAATTAAGAAAAAAATATGAAGTTCACATCAATCATGCTTCTGTTAAATACATGTGCAAACTCAAAACTCCAGAAACTTCCCCTGCAAAAAAGTAATCTCTATCAAACATAATACCCTTGAACATACGCGCCATGGCTACAGAGCTATTGCGCTCTGTAGCCATGCGCACCGATACACTCTAATATCAAAACAGCCCTATTATAATTATTATACACCCCAAAACCATTGCACTCCTGGAGTTGCTAATTTTTGGGTTCTCTACAACAGATTCATTCTTACACCTTTTTTGTGTGCATTGATTGATTGTGATGAAAGCATTTACACAGAATATTGCTGGGGAGAATGTAGAAGAAATCAATACTTGAAAGAGTGCCCTCATGTGACCACTTTGAGAGAGATGTGTATGATACGAAGGTATGTTTCGACTCTACATAATGCTGCAATGCAATTCTTGAATGGTATCAATTTCTCAAAGATTTAAAGAATTATTCTTGTTCTGAGCAGTTGATATTCACAGCAATTTTGAACTTATTCTGAAGTATGGAATCACATTTGTGTAATTGATATCGACGATTTCAGCAGTTGTTAGTATGCGGGAATGTTGTCTTTAAATCTATTCAGTTCATTCCAAAGGCATTTTCGAGTTAATGGTCCTCCCAGTACAAGAGCCAGAAGTCAATACAGTAAAATTCATTCTGGAATGCACTACTTTATTTCTTTCAATTTTAGTAAAAAAACACACACGCAAGCCGCAATTAAACCCATCGTGACAGTAGCACTACTTTGAGTACCCCCACTCGGTGAGTTTATTTCGGTAAAGCAAAAAGTCCACTCAGCTCGGTGATGTCAAGCACCGCACCCCCTATGTTACATGATACATTCTACATGCACATAAAAAGCTAAAATTGATATTCATGATTCCCGGGAGTTGTTTTGGCGTGCATACGTCAAACTCATTGCCGTATTGGATTTGAATAAACCGTATTGCAATCCGGCGTGTGTGGCATAGGGTATTACATGGTAACTATGCATAACATGCAGTCGTGAATCACGCCCGATTGAGTGGGTTAACATACCAGAATGTCTTGAAGAGGTACTAAGAGTGTACTTGCCCCATTCTTTATATTCTAATATTGCATAATGAAGCATACCGAGTATCAGGCATTTTTAATAAATTTGGGTTTTTCTTTTTATTTTGGGTAAATTGAGGTTTTCGTCAAATACCTCAAGTGCTCTTTTCTGATTGTGGCATAAAGTGGGAAATAGTGTGTATTTTCTGTGGTGCAATTTGTATGCAGTATTATTTGCATGTTAGTAGAAGGCCTGTGTGAAAGACTAGAGAAAAGCTGATACATGTAGGTACTTTTAAATTAGGTTGAAACATGGATAATGTCCCATTTGGTCCAATTTGTACTTGTTCCAATTTGTACTTGTTCCAATTTGTACTTGTTCCAATTTGCACTTGATCCAATTTGCACTTGGTCCAATCTTACTTGGTCCTGTCTCACTCGGTCCAATTTCCACTTGGTCCGATTCCCACTTGGTCCAATTATTCCCAATTAGTCCAAGTTCAATTGGTCCTATTCCTACTTGGTCTAATCCCATTTGAATTGGTCCAAGTTTAATTGGCCCAATTCCAAATTGGTCTGATCCTATTTGATCCGGTTACCATTTCACTTGGTCCAATTCCCACTTGGTTCATTTTCTACTTGGTCGAATTCCTTCTTAGTCCAATTCGCACTTGGTCCGATCTCACTAAGTCCAATCTCACTTGGTCCAATCTCACTTGGTCCAAATCCCACTTAATCCAAACATGCTTGGTCCAATTTCACTTGGTCCAGTCTCACTTGGGCTGATTCCTACTTGGTCCATTTCCCACTTGTGTCCAATGTCCACTTGGTCCAATGAAGACTTGGTACAATTACCAATTAAAATTGATATTATGACTTTTTAAAAAACATTCAATACAATAGCTACTAGTCAATATCACAATTTATGGACAAATAAATGCATGCATTTGTTTATGGACTATAAGTGGGTGGTACCAATGCTATGCACAGACTTCCAGATCTAGGTAAGCACACTCCAAAACCTTCCAACAAATTATGAGCTGGAATTTCCCAAAAGCTGCAAAAAATGATGAACATAGACATTTGCGTAAGAAACACCTCACCAGCAGACGTGTTAATGCTGCCAAGCATTGAATATGTACATATTCCCACGTAGGTTTTATGTTTTCTCATCTTCCACTCTTTATTTTTGCAGTTCATGTGCATTCATATCATATCGTTTACACAAACAAAAAGCTTTACGGCATTGCTTTTTGTTTAATGCAAGTGTCTACTGTTTGAGAGCTTGAGTGAGCTAGTAGTAACGTCATTTTTAAAAAATATAAACAAGATCATATAGCTGAAGTTAACGTTTGCTTGAATTTATTTTGTCTGGATTGCATGTAAAATGTAATTAGTTTGCAATTCTGGATAAGGAAAAAACAAATTCACAAAGTTTGAGTTAATTCTGTCATGGATTATGCCACGAAAGGGATAAACCTGATTGTAAATCTGCTCATTCTCTCCTGACTTACTGTGTTAACTCGATGGATAAAAATTCTACAATGGCAGAAAACACGCTGTGGCGTCCTCGGAATAATGCTGGGATTGCGGCTGGGATTTGGAGTGATCCCGATTCAAAATGCATCAATTTGACCTTAGAGAAGCTCCAGAAAGCTAACATGGGTAAAAACCAGAATAGCTTCCTGAGAAATGACTACATTACCAAGCTAAGTGGAAACAGGTTTGAAAGAGAGTGCTTATGGTAAAAGAACAAAAAATGATCATCTAGCTAGGCAGAGATGAGCAGTTAATAGAAAAGAAAACAAGTGATTTAATGATATAAAACAAATATTGACTGCCTGTATTTGTGCAATAGTAAAAATGTATCATTTGATCAAATTTTTGACTGTTACATTTCAATCGGCTTTACCTCGTGAAATGAAAAAGTTAAAATTTGACCTCATGATATATATTTTACTATCACACTCTTAGGCAATCAATAATTGAAAAATATCTAACTGCAATTCATTTACTTGTTGAATGAACAAAGGCAAAGATGTAAATCCTTTTTTGCAATTCTTCATATTTTTGTCTCTAAAGTTTACTCTCTAAATGCAAAAGAGTGAATTTCACTCTTTTAGAGTGACTACAGGGCCCACTCTGAAAAGAGTGAAATTCACACCTTTCAAAGAATACCGTTTTGGTCAAATTTTCTCTTGATAATTTATCAATGATAAAATGATATCATTTTGTCAATTATCAAGATAAAATTTGACCCAAAAAGTATTCTTATAAAGGTATAAAATTTCACTCTTTTTGGAGTGGGCCCTGTAGTCACTCTAAAAGAGTGAAATTCACTCTTTTGCATTTAGAGAGTAAGTATATGAAATGTGCATTAAAAGTGGTTGGTTTAGTGAATATGATAAACACAACTATTCTATCAAGATAAAAACTTTATATATTTAAATTGGCTCATCCCCCTTTAAAGTGACAGGAGGAGATTTTTTTAGGATACAAATTTCTCTCAAATTGCACTTGATTGGTTGTGGACCACCTACCGAGAACATTTCGAAGGTTTATGGACAAACAAGCACGAAAGAAAAGCGCAAACCTTGCTTTGAACTTGCCTGCTATCCAAATCGTCCCTATAGGAAACCTTACTTTGAATTTCTGTCATGCACAACAGAAATACTAAATCATCATCTTATTGCTTAAAGAACAGCATATTCGGCTTATTCACTTCAGGTGTGATCTAATACATTGGTAAGCATTCCAAATATGCAAAAAAAACCGGGTTCGAAAAAAATTGAGGGCGCTTTTCTCTGGAAATATCCTCATGTCTCTTTAAGCTTGCTTTTTGGAGCTATACGTTGAGTAGTCAAGTAAATGCTCACCTTAAGTGGCAAAATTTTGAGAAAAATTTTATGACCAAGGAAAAACATGTTTAAAGTACAAGTACGGATGTAAAATTATACCAAGTCACTGTATAACCTTGCCCAATTTATGAATACACGCAAATGTTCAATGAAAGACTGGAGATCAACTTATCAAACTTAAAACCAAACCAATTTTCATAACTTGTTGTTGACCTCTCGGTGGCCCCAGCAACCTGTCCCACTTAGCCCTGCTCCTGCTATATGATCTTAGGTTGGATTTGACAGATCTTGGGTCTACTGGAAGAACCACTGGTCTGGTAATGAATGTAAGTTCTCATTTAAGTGTATATTTGAAATTCTGATACCAAATTTGGTGACATTAAAGTGCCTAGTATTGCTGAATTTAAGCAAAGTTTCATGTTTAATCATATTATCAATCGCTTCGTCTTCAAGTCGTACTCTGCACCATACCGATTCAGTCACCTCTCTTTCAACCGTGCTTCAATTTGAGCAAAAGATTGGATGGGCCTATCCCGTTGCCCGTCAGTAATCACCTCTTGCTGCACAGTCACTCAGTGAAAACGATGGAAAATACCGAGGTATCAATGTGGTTGGCCTTTCTCTTTTGAAGTTGATGAAATTCTGATCGCACTTGAGCCACGCTGACGGACGCGGAGGCAAGGGGGATAAAGGGACCAAATGGAGTTCAAAGAAGTCTGTAAATACGCTGGTTAAAAGGTTTGGATTTGAGGAGAAAAAGCAAACTGACCTAACTAATACTTAAATTTGGGGGATAACAACGGTTTGATTGCAATCATGTGGACCGTTTAGAAAATGAAGCTTTTGATACGTTCCTGTTAGATTATTCAGCAACATCAGCATTACAAGTTTAGCTGAGAGAAATTTGAAAGAAATTATTAGATGCTTGCAGCGAGAGAAAGCAGAATGTATCAGAATTGAAAGTGGAACTTAATAAATCCAGCATGTGCCGTATTAGTAGTCTTTATGTCATTTTCTGCTGTGTGTTAATTACACCTCACCGAGGTAGATCTGAATGAAATAGGCCCAAGTTCGCAGCCAGCCAACAAAAGAAATCGCATCCACTCAACTTGCCGGCGATAGATCATGGTGGATTGTAAAGCATGGCTCTGTTTGCTCTATGTGATATCAACAATTGGCGGGGCCCAAAACGGCACTAGTCCAATATTTGCCAAGACGTAGTTTGAGCTGTAATTACATTATTGCCAATAACCCAATAGGGGCTGCTCTCCGGTTGAACCAATAGCTAAGCCTGGATCATGCTTACACTAATCGTATTTTTACACTGTGAAAAAAATGTACATCCAAAGAAGTTTTGGTTGTTTTCAATGCACCACTTTCTCCTCTAAAATTTTATCTCCAATAAAACAGCTTTGGGTTGGATTTATTAGAACAGTAAAAAATCATTTTAAATGAATCAATAATCAAAATAAGCAGATCATCTTTCTGTGAATTGATTTTGTCCTAGAAATACTGTAATTTCAAGGTATTATATTTGAAGTCTTTGAAAGGATAATGATATAACAGCAGCCTCCAGATAGCACCAAAAGTACAGCATCTATCTTCAATCCCACGCCCGATTCTCATCGGGGACGTAAACGTATATTATGCAAACAAAATTATATCAGTGTTGAGCGCCCCCAAACAAGCTGATTCATCATTTCCAGGCAGCGAGTTCTTTCTTGTCTTGATGCTTGTAATTTTACAGGTGATCAGATTTCTGCTTTTTCCCTGATCAAATGAAAATGTAATATTTGGTCTGGAGGTCTGAAAACACCGGTATTTAGGTGGTCCGGTCCGGAAAGTGTAAAACAACAGCCGGAAAAGAAGGTGGGTCGATAGAACAAGCAATTTGGAGCTGTCTGGTTTGGATTAATGGCATTGGTCAATGATTGATTACCCATCATGCAACAGTTGAGAATCTGTAGAAAAAGTCTGCTGTTGAATATTGATATATTGCTATGAATGTTGCCTGTTTGGGGTTTGAAGTAATCTATTTGAATAGATTTATTGGATAGAAATGTGGTGTTTTCCATTTCTGATTGTGTGTCATATCAGGTGGCCACATTCAACTGGTGGGATTGCATTATTTGTGCATTAAATCTTGTCCTCTGAATAGGTATAATAAATAGGTGCCAGATCTCAACTGAATAACACCATATAAGGGCTTAGATCTGATGCTGAGATTCCTGTTTTGGATTTCCTCATTTTATGTTAACCTTTTCCACCCTGGTGGTAGGTTAACACATAAGTCAGTGGTCTTTGAGAAGCCATCTCAAAACCACTGACCTAACACTAGGCTTGTGTGGACTCGTTTGAAAGCATTTTTCATGCTGATACCAAAAATAGTCATGGAAATGCATTATTTGGAAAATTTTGATTCTAAATGACTGTAGTCTCCTGTTGGACTCAGTAGGCTATGATTTTGATTTAAACTCCAAATATGCTTGAAGCACTTTTTCTGTTAACATATGGTTGTAAGAATTTGAAGTGGCACAACAAAACCACAAGAATATTTACTAATTTTGCAGCATTATTGTAAGTCCATTACGCAAGCCAGGGAGACCAGTTATAAAATTTATCCTAAATCTTTCTGCATATTTTCAGAATATAGTGAAAACTGATTTCTAAAATGGCCTTGCAGTGACTGTTAGCAACAAATTTGCTTTCGATAGAGAACAAAATGCGTAATCACACTGCAGACTTTTCTCCCTATGTCAGTCCAAAAATGACCCACGGCCATTGTTAAACCACAGCCTTGTTGAGTATTCCAACCCTATGGAGATAATTGTGCCATCACAAGTAGAATGATAATGACAATGATAACAAATTAAGCCCCAGCCTGGTCCGATGCATTTTGGCATTAAAGTCAGCTCTGGTCCACTGCTGGTCTTTCATTTTCCTATCACCTCCGAGCATTTTGTTGCCTCCAGCCAAATCTACCATTAATATACAAATTCAAACTGATCGAACATAAGTTGAGTCAAGTTGATTTAATTATTGATGAGCACATGGCACTAATTGGTGTCCAGTCATGTTGTCATGATGAGTTGCATGTTGGGATAGCTGGTGTCTAATACAATTTCTTCCTTGTTCCGTTGGTATTGGGCCCCAGGTCTTGAGGTCTACGAATACTTAGGACATTGGTTTTACTGTGACCTATGAGAAACAAAAGGATACATTATCTTTATGGTGTTTAAGAAGAAGAACAGAAAAGTATGAGGGGTTACTTAACCCCCTGGGGGTCTACCACCTTTTACAGTCAGTATCTCTGATTGCCATTACATGATATACGCATTATATAACCTCTGACGTAACCAATCAAAATAGACCTTCTAGTATCGGTACAAACCTTTAAGTTTTTCTTACCATGTTGTGATTGGGCTAAATATAAATATAACCCAATGTCCCACCAATCAAATCGGCTCGGGTATATCTCATGGGGGTTAAAAACATTGATAATTGTTTGTTTGCATCACAAGGCAGCCAAACTCTGGTTTTGTAGTCACTAGAATCAGTGAGAGAGAGTTGATGTGGCATGGAGCAGAGATCATTCCTTTGTCCTTGAATATGCATAGGCATGTATGTGAATGTGCTATGCAACAAGGCATATCCCTCAAAACCCAAACCTTACTTTTGATCATCTCTCTGCACTGTTTGACAGCTTTGCTTGGGTTTTCAAGTTTACTCAAGTCACTGTAGTATTCCAATGGGTTACCATGTCTCAGTGGTTTAACAAGAGGGCTTACAGAGATGGTTACATTCAAAAGTATGCAAGACACTTGCTCACGAAACCAGTTTTCTGAACACCCGGCCTTAAAGGTTTGAAAATTGGCTCCATTATAATAGTGCACTTGGTAGTCCCAGACGAGCATGCAACAAAAATGACCATACCCAGATATGCTGCTAATGTGGGTCTCATTTTCAGCCTTTTGGTACATGAATTGCTTCTTTTTAATTTGATTTTTATATAGGTTACTTTTCAATTTTCCCCTAAAATTTGTCAGAAAATTGGGCCAATTTCCACAATCTGGAGCCAAAATTTGCTAGAACATTAGACAATGTTAAGGGAGAAAAGGAAAACATTAAATATGTGTTCTCAAAATTGCATTTAGTTTACATCCTATGGGTATCATTTTCAGTGAAATGTGGTATATGTGGGTCCTACTTCCAGACTCTCAATAGCCTGTCCCTATTCAGACCAAGTTAGAGATCCCCCGTATCGCTAGTTTAACGTGTGGTTGCGCCCCGGGCCTGACCAGTAAGATGAGACGCAACCATGTTGGTGTTGCTCTTCTCTACGTACTTTTCGTATGTTTACCCACTCTAGTTATGACATATGGGTGCCTTTCAGAAAGGCTCCTTATATTGGCGGAGGTAGGTATTCATCTTATTAATATTGGTATTTCAAATGTTCCAGTGGCTAACACAATTTGTTGTCCTATTGGTTGCGCAGCACTTTCTGCTCTATTATGTGTGTGTTTATTTTGTAAACCAACTAAGATATCCAAACCGTTTTCATAGATGGGGTTATTTGTTCACGGTGTGAGTGATATTGGATTGTAGTGTAGAACCATAGCACATAACTCTTGTCTAGGGTCATGTGGAATTTGGGACAATTAAGTGAATTAACCTGCGAAGTTGGACTTTGTGTTACAAATTTAAAGATTCAAAATTTTAAGGTTTAAAATGTAACCTAGGAGGATAAATGCTAATAACAAGATTTTAATTTACAACAACTGTAATTCTATTGTTGTACTGTCTCTTTCCATATTGGATAAAAAATCAGGAAAATTTCTGCATTAAAATACTTGCGTAGCCCTCTGGCTGATTTGTATCCAAAGGACAACATATGACGGGCAAGGTATGATGTATGACATATATTCCCCATGACTAAAAGAGATAAAATTAAGAATGAATGAGAAATGTACAGTGATATGATATCAATATTTATTTGACTTGTTTGGAGTTGATAGCTGTTAGTAATTTAGACAAAAAATCAGTTCCTCAAACCGGACCATTTTTCATGGATTCAGGATGCAAGATAGAAGAGTAGAGAAATGATGGCAAACTTGTCAGGAATGATGTCAAATCCATGGTTGGTTGATACAGATAATGCAACTAGTGAATGGAAAAATAAAAGTAAAACAGTCATAAGCGAGTCTTTGACACATGCTCAGATGTTGTAGTGAGGATGTTGTGGTTGCTATGGGCATCTAATTGGTTACCGTGTAGCAATTGTGCATACATTGTCTACATAGCCTCCTAAATCCACAGCCGCAAGCACTGACAAAAAGCTCCAAGTGTGTCTCGAAAGTACAAATCTCGTTCTCCCCTAATATTATGACAACGCTGAGTTGGTATCACAAGTGTGGGTAGCCTCTGTTGAAGGACCTTTTTAAAGCATGAATACTTAGGCTCGTGCCCCATCGGCTAACAATTGTTGCCGTTCATCCCCCCATCTCCGACGGCCAGTAGCTTTCCCGAGGCGAGTAACCTTACACCCGCCGCTTCCAGTGGAGCCTCAGCAGCTTGCGTAGGGACCACGGACTGGTCTACTGCAACCAAGAGACTATTTTCATTTCGGCTTTTAGTTCTTGAGGGAATACCACTGCAAACAAAGCCATCTCGGATTTCGGCAACCCCGCGAAATCCGAAACCAGCAAGCAACACCTTCCATTGAGTAAGAAGAACTCCCCATTAGTGGGAGAGGGGCTATTGTTCTTACCTCAAATACAATCTTCCTGTGTGATTGGCCAATTCCATTTTCATCAGGCCAGCATTTGTTTGCACTGCATATCTTTAGAAAATTATTTATGGCTAGATTTAGCTCCGTATTTAGCACATTTTTGGTTGATACTCAAGTTTACTTTTCAACCCTGATCTTGGTTACTATTATTCTGTAGAGAGTTCACGACAATGTAGGTGCCTGAATGGCAGGGAGGAATTAACGCTAGACTGTTTTCTTTTGTAAAGCGTGTTTGTTGTTCAGACTTGTTTTCTGGAGAGAGATTTCTATCGCTCATAGTCTCTAAGTAGAAACACAATGCAGAGTTTACCTTGAAGGATTAGGGCCTTCAACACAGGTTGCTGTGCTGTAATACTAATTGCAGTTGTTTTCCATTGAGCAATAAAAGACACTGCGAACCTAACACTTTGTATTTCATCGATTACCATGACAACCACTTCCTTTTCCCTTCGGGTGTACTTTGATCCCTTAGCAGGACACTTGCACTTTTTGACACACACACACACTTATGATAATGACTGCCTATTTTGTCTTTCATATTTGAATTAATTTTAATTTTAATATGGTGAAACACAAGAACAACACTTCGAATTCAATGATTTGAATCTATGTGTGTACTGGGGTAAATAAAAGCATGTTAATGTATTTAAGCGAGAAAAATTTTATACTTAGAATTTGTAATGAGAACTAAATGGGGTTAGCAAAGCTGGCTCAAATGTTATCAGAACATAATGACATTTAGATTCTGCGATCGGGAAACATGATAGGGGGGTCACACAAACAACATTAATATGTGATTGGAGGAAAGTTGAGACTCAGTTTGATTATCCCCGTAATGCGCATCAAGCTGTTCCAGATGCAAAGCGGTAACTCTGACTAACATCAAGCGGATTTAGAAGCAATCTGGTGTCTGAGATCCAAACTTTTACACAATAAGAATTGAGACTGGGATGCCTTTAGGTTCATGACATGTTATACAAAGATGTCCACCAATACTGCAATGCGTAGAATTAGATTTATGAGAGATCAGAGAAAAGGCTGAGTCATAGCACCCTCTGTCATCGTTGCCGCGTTTTCAATCTTTCTTGGATAGTCTAACCATCGTCCCTGTCTCCCCTTGTAGGATATACCAGGAGAGTCAGGTGTAGGGGTGTAATTAAGCCTGCAGGATATGATATGACACTGTATTTTGTGTAAAGAAAACCTTGAATTAAACCGTGAAATGAGCATTTCCAATGCAATGCTAATGATTCAACCTCAGCTTTTAAAATTTGCACTTCAGGTATGTGATTTGCTGTGCTATGCAAGGTTTGGAGATGTTTTAGAAAAGAAAGTAAAAATTTATGATATGGGGAAACAATAATTATACCTAATTGTGACTATCTCCAACCTAACTCTATTCCCACTCTCAATTGTAACTTCAATCTTCAAATGTTTCCTGAAAGTGAAAGAAGAAAGAATTTAAAATTTTGGTTTTAATATCTAGAAATACAAGTTTGTGACTTTCAAAGACCAGTACAAAGCTCATTTTCCTGTTAGAGAAAATACTGTAATACCTTCTTGAAAGTTCTAAAATATAACATTAATTATACTCAGTTTGAGTTGGTGCTGGACTGGTTGTAGTGGATATAGTCATCAACCAATTGAACCATTATCTACATTATGAATATACAGACTAAATGGCTGAGAAATTAATAATATCCACCCCCTCACTATAAGGCTATACCTTGAAAAGTGAGGTGATACCAGTACATTGAATTAAAAACTAGATGAGACCAAAGTCATTGCAATCCTATGGTAAATACACTGGGGTAGTTAAAAGTGTATTTGCCATTACTTGGAGCATTCTTTCTGACAAGTTCAATAGAATACAAGCTGTGCACTAACAAGGGTCATGTTCCACCTTGTATTCAACAGGCTATAGTGATATTTAGATCCCGGACTTCGATAAGTAGAAAGCAAATTGCAGTTAATTTTTCATCCTGGCCTATTTACTAGATATACTTCTGTATTACACAGTATATCTTTTAAACTTGATCAATCTCTGACTGTTGGATCATTGAGAGTAATGACCAGGGGCTGTTATTGATTTGTCGGTTTTAGGATCGATTTTTGTCACTCTCCAAAACCCAGTCTGTCTGACTCCAGTCTGAAATTGCTGTTTTTTCAGTGACTTCTGGGGAATTCACTTTTTTTGGAGTGTTTGCGATGCATTTAATATTGACCTGTGATGAGTGGGGTTCCTTGTTGAGAGAGACTGTAAAATTGATGTTTCCAAATTGGCAACTCATTTTAGGAGCATCTTCAGAAAAATTGATATCAGATTTAAGGGAATTCTAAGACCCCGTACACACTGCAAAATTGCTTATTTCGACGAAGATTAGTTAATCTTGATTAGTTAATGAAACGTGCGTACACACTACACTTAATTAAGATACAATTGCGTCCACACTAACAGAAAACTAACTAAGATTGAAACAAGTGTGCCTACTGGAAATGTGGCCTTGGTATATAAACCAACACACATCACCTCTTAATTCAACGAAGTGTGCGTACACACTAGTAAATCTCTTAATCGAAATAACCATTCCCTTAATTGAAAGAAGCTGATTTGCTTCGTTGAATTTTTTTTTTTTTTTTTTTTTGTGCACTAACAAGGGTCATGTTCCACCTTGTATTCAACAGGCTATAGTGATATTTAGATCCCGGACTTCGATAAGTAGAAAGCAAATTGCAGTTAATTTTTCATCCTGGCCTATTTACTAGATATACTTCTGTATTACACAGTATATCTTTTAAACTTGATCAATCTCTGACTGTTGGATCATTGAGAGTAATGACCAGGGGCTGTTATTGATTTGTCGGTTTTAGGATCGATTTTTGTCACTCTCCAAAACCCAGTCTGTCTGACTCCAGTCTGAAATTGCTGTTTTTTCAGTGACTTCTGGGGAATTCACCTTTTTTGGAGTGTTTGCGATGCATTTAATATTGACCTGTGATGAGTGGGGTTCCTTGTTGAGAGAGACTGTAAAATTGATGTTTCCAAATTGGTAACTCATTTTAGGAGCATCTTCAGAAAAATTGATATGAGATTTAAGGGAATTCTAAGTCAACTATTTCATTTAAATGATTGGGGAGAGTGGTATCCCACTTATATAAAGTGATATTTAGATATTTGGTAGTGCTAATAACCTATATGTTTTGCCACTTGTTCTACAGAAGACTGCGAAACAAACCTATACTGAAAATCCCAGTGATTGTGACTATTTTAATTATAGCAGGGCTGTGAAATCTCAGATTAACCCTAATGGTATATACCTAAACACTAACAAATGCCAATGCACTGATTGAGAAAAATGCACTTAGTCCTGATTGTAGCGATTTGATTGCGTCATCAAACGAAGACACATACGGGCACAAAATTGCTGGCCGGGGCCAGTGACACCATGGAATATTGGCATAAATTCAAATCTTTTGTGGAATATTTGCATAAATGCATTGTCACAAAAGGGGAGTTCTTGTTCATTTACACAAATCCTTGCTGTCAAAACGTTGTTTTACAGTATATGTATAGGGAAACTTGTTTAAATGGCAACAAAGAGATGGCAACTTAATTGGATCACAACAGTGGTACATTTATACTTCTAAATTTAATTAAGATAATCTTAACTCCAAAACTAGAGGTATTTTGAAACTTAATCTAGACCTACACCATTGCCAGGTGTAACCTTTTTAGGCAGCATTTTGTCTCATATAGCATGTATTGACAGTGAACCAACTCATGTGATCTTGATAAGATTAATTGGCCATGCAATCATATTTTAGTGTTTTTGATTATTTATTGTGGTAGCTTGAAGTCCTCAGGAGCTCAAGCACTAATTTTGGGATTTTAGAAAACAGGAATTTGCACCAGCTTATGTATAAACCAACAATTTAAAAGTATATGTAATGAGATTTCATAACAAATAAAACTAGGCTAAAATTGCAAAATATATCTCACTCTGGGGAAAATGCCTCACTCTCTAAGGTGAGAAATCTGACTTCCAAATTTCAAAAGAATGTGCAAGAGGTTTTATTTATTCTTTTTCCTCTCTCTCTCTCTCCCTCTCAATTCTCGTCCATCCACTATAGCCTATGGTTGCTGCCTTCTTCCATTCTGAGAAGGGGGATTTTGCCACCATTTGTTTCTAACATTCCCATCAACTATCTAGAATGATTCTCTCCTGAAATTATACCCTGAAGATGGTATCTAGATCGGATCATTTCATGACTTATGCAAAAATGTGCAAGAGACCTTTGTTGTTACAGTTACCAGAAACCGGAGATAGAGAAAAGTGGTACGTGCAAATTTGGGCAAGTTACCTGTGATGAAGATAGCGGGTACAACGATAAGGAATTGTTTGGCGACAATCAGAAACAGATTTGCTGTGAAATTTTACACCTCTTTTACACCTTGGTGTAAGAATAAAGTTTGAAGAATCATAGGGAGTAATATGTGGTGTATGGTATGTAATGAAAGGTCCTTAAATTATTATGGATGGGGAAATTCAAGGCTTATCATGTAGTCTACTCACTTTTTCAAACCCAAGCTTCTAACCCAGAGGGTGTTTTAAACCAATCCCACAATGCATTGCAACATGCCTATATTGTACTCTACAAAATACATGTCAGTACTTAGGGATAGAAAGTGTTCAAGAACCACAAGACATTTCATGATCATGCTAGAAGTTACCTAGTACTAATGCTTTATGAGCTAAAATGAGTGTAAAGTCAGGGTTTTTAACAGATAGGATTTTTTTTGTGGAATCGCATGACCTTATTTGAGGTGATATTTTCCAAAACTGGTGCATTGTTGGATGACTTAATACATCATCTGCTTCTAACCCAAGTTAGCATATAACACCTCTAACTCAAGTTAGCTCTTATAAATTTGGTAGATATTATAACTTTCAAGACTGTTGTCTTTCGAAGTTTTATTTATATGGGAATATGTTATTCTCAAAACAAGACCAGGTTTTAAAAAATTGCAAAAGTTAAGTGCAACTATTTATGAATAATTTAAAATGATATGTAGTTAATCAATTTAACAGTCCGGGCCGACTGCCGGACCCGGCAATGTTGCCGTAGCCGGCAGTATATTGCCAGTTCCGGCAACATAAAAACAAGCATCCCTGCAGAAATTCGAAACCTTAAACGATTTTATTTGATGGGGACTTTATATTTTACAAGGGGAGGTCCATATTTTACCTATGATAAAGTATGTTATGTTGCTAAATTCTCACCCAGGACTTAAACATTTCACGTTGGGGTTGGGTTAAAATTTAAAAATTCAAATTTCTCACTTTTTTCGTTTTTATTGAAATTTTAGGTTAACATCGTTTTTATATCACAAAATATATATTTTATTCATATTTAAACATTATTCGACGAAATACTTTGTTTGCACTCACTTTCTATACTCTAAAATTACATTATTAGATTAACTTACCACCTTTAAATTTCCCGCGCTTGCAATGCAGTGTGGGAAACAATAGTGCCGTACCCGGCAACACATTGCCGGTTACGGCAACATTGCCGGATCCGGCAGTCGGCCCGAACTGTTTAAGCTCTCTATTAGTATGTCAATATTTGTGTGAAGTGTGGATTGAATGAATTCCATGTTAATCATATATACTGGACAGACATAGGATAGTTGGCTATCATATGTATTTACTAAACTGATATATCATTTTACAAACTCCAATATGTGCTCTTCAAGTAACAATTTAGTGACTATTGATGTTTTCATCAGTCAAATATTGGAGTTTCAATGGTACTGTGGTATCTTCTTTTCCACTTGATTGGGTTGAAAGTGAGAGGTGTTAAGTGACATTGTAATCCTTCCGCCCCCAGAATTGTCGAGGGATAAAAGACAAGACGAGGCATAACAAATGGATAATTATTTCTCTCTTTCCAACTTCCACCATGATGAGCGAGGAGGAGTCTTCATTCTTGGGAGAGAGGAGAAATCCCCTGTGATTGAGAGAGAGAGAGAGTGGCACCATGACTGGGCTGTGGCTGAGCTCTGACTTGGTTTTACAATTGTGTGTTTGACAAAGTAGAACACAAAGTAGTAGGCCTACAGGTGTATTGCTTTTTCAGAATATGGCTGGATCCCGATTAGAGTTAAATTTGGTATAGGATAGAACTGTTGTTGATGTCTTAGTTTCATGAAAGTAAAGATTAAGTTAATAATATTGTGATGTCTTTTGTACTTACATGACTATAATTGTCATATCTTCATTAACTGTTTCTTACCTTTGAAATTTAACTACTTAGTTCTCCAGTTAGACAAGGATGTATATTTATTAATCTTTCCCTAGAGATGGCCACCGCACGATACTGTAAATAAAACCCAATGTGCGCTTGGCCAGATTCAACCGGCACCTTCGTATTACATGCACGATGCTCTTACCAACTAAGCTTTCAAGCCAGGGTTGGTAGAGGAGCGATAGATATCAGCTTATCAATTTTTCCCTTTCTCCACTAGGGGCACGGATCGAGTGCAGTGCAGTGGGTAGTAAGTCTTAAATTGCACTATTTGAAGAAAACATCACGCAATATTACACTTCTTCATTTAACCTACCCCTCTATACCATTTTAAAACTGTTTCAAGGTTTTTGCTGATCTTGAAATTTGTGCCATTTTAATTCCTGCCATGCCCTACCCTCATTTCAATCATTCCGAGACATTTGCCTTAAAGCTACACCCACAGTTAAAAAGTATGTCAATAAGTTTGAAAGGAAAAGGCTGAGTCACATATGGGTTTAGGAAACAAACCACTATGGGTTGAGGCAACATGTCTATTTAGGCAAAGAAGGGGGTAACAAGGGGCACATCTATTAAAAAGAAGTTTAACTTCTGTATATGCTATCACACATGGGTAACAAAGCTAAGCAAATAAACCAAGGAGAAGTTTGGAAGCAATTTTTACAAATCTATGGATTATAGAGGGTGAATGCACTGTTAGCTGATGGGGGTAACAAGTCATAACATATCTAAACACAGCCTTTTACATTGTATACTGGTTTCATTGAAAAGAAACTTGTTATAGTAGGAAAAAACCCTTTTGCAATTTTCTTTCAATCCTGAATATATCATTATGCTCACATAGATACTCTCTTGAATAGAAGAATTATGATTTTATCTAAACATGGCAAATGCACGTTTGAGATTCTTGTCAACAATCACGGTCCAGGACCATAACCAGGTGACTAATCTCATAAGGCAGCTATTCACTGTTTCTTATTTAAATTCTTGAGTCCTTAAAGAGACATGAGATTTCCAGAAAGAAGTGCCCGCAATTTTTGTCGAACCCCGTTTTTTTTTGCATATTTGGAATGCTTACCAATGTATTAGATCACACCTGAAGTAAATTAGCCGAATACGCCGTCTTTATGTAATAAGATGATGATTTAGTACTTTCTGTCGTGCACGACAGAAAGTCAAAGCATAGTTTTCTATGGGGACGATTGCGATAGCAGGCAAGTTCAAAACAAGGTTTGCGGTTTTCGTTTGTACTTGTTTGTTCAATAAACCTTCGAAACATTATCGGTAGGTGGTCTACGACCGATCCAGTGAAAATTGAGAGAAATTTGTATCAAAAAATCTCCTCCTGTCACTTAAACTTGCAATCTGCAGGCTAAAAATTATCAAACTTAAATTTGTGCCTGAAGCAATACTTGAACCCACAACCAGATTACAAGATCAGCGTCTATGGATGCATGCCACACAGTTCAAGCTAACAGAATAATTTAAAAAAAAATATTTAAGTGAATAAAGCTCACATGTGACCACGAATAGTGCTGCTGTGACGCGAGTTGAAAATTCATAATCCTGCACCATTATCATGGGCCAAAATCTCACTTTGGCATGGCAAAAAATGCATAGGGAATCAGTGGTGTATTATAACATGCATTGGTAGTGTTAACTGTAAAGAGTCTGGTTCCCTTTGAATCTAGCTGACAATCCCTTGTGGATAGAGTTCATGCAAGTATTGACAGATTATCAATACTATTGACAGATTACCAATACTATGGACAGATTATCAATACTGATGAGATTGCCATATTATCATAAGAGTGATAGCAAAGTAATATATAAAGTGAAAATCCATAGCTTTTTATTCAGGATATAAACAGATTCTTCTATAGGTATTAAACCTAATAAGGAACATGTTTGTGAACACTCAATAAAATGTTACACACCTTCTTTGTGGACAGTGACTCCGCTTTATTAGAAGCAGGTGAAACTAAGCTTTAAATTTGGCTTTAAAAGAGAAGGAGGAGAGAATTAGTAGTTATGAATTTTTATGTGGGTAAAAACAATAAGACAGTTCTCAGGGGTTGGTGGGGTACCCATGCTCGTTCAGGGGTCTGAAGGTGACCCCTAACGGGACCATTTCAGTGAAAATCTACCACTAACAGGACCGTTTTGGCGAGTTTTCAGTGAAAATATACCCATAACGGGACCAAGTTGCCGGTGGAAATTTTACCCCTTGCGGGACCCGTTCTAAATACGTGAATAAAAGATATACCTTTAAACATTCTAATATACAGGAAAAATGACACAGTGTGCTACTGCAAGGAAACATTACACATTTGGTTATTTTTGAATCTGTTTAGGTAATTTTCCTATTTGTATCATTGAACCGTCAACAATCACCAAAACTGAGTTGATACCCCTAGCGTGACTAGAATTGATTATTGTCATTGATACCGCTAGCGGTAGTCCCGCATTTGCAGTAGTCCTCTTTTTTTGGAACGAGCATGGGTACCCGGCAAAAACCCAAGAACCCCCCCCGGCATACTGTGTAGGAAATAACAGTCGGAATTTGAGTATTCGGTTGTCTCTTATTGATTTAGTACTACGTTGAACATTTCATCAAAGAAGCAGTTACGTGAAATCGTGAGTAAGCACCTTTTGGGAGAATAATCTCAAGACAAACTAAGAACCGAATGGAAAGTTTGTTGGATATTTTTCCAAAGACACAACAAGCAATATGGGCAGTTAGACAATTTCGAAATATTTAATGGAGTTGGGATTCTCCTTGTGTCAAACAAGAAATATATTTTGAGAGGTTTTGTGAACTGAAAAATAATTGAAGGATGGTCTTAGTGATGATTGAGTAACTACATTTGACCCCCCCTTCAGTGGAAGAATCCAGTTACATCTTGTGCAAGGAAGTGTAACGTGCATCTTAAATGAATCAGCCCATTGGATAACTCATTGAAATACACTCTTCCACAGGACTAGTTAGTCACCAACAGATAGGTAGTTATCCCCAGGACTAGTTAGTCTTCCACAGGCGTATAGTTAGTCTTCCACGGACTAGTTAGTCTTCCACGACGATTCGTCTTACACCAGACTAAGAGTTTTCCCCCACCAGGAGTAGTTAGACTTCATGGACTAAGCTGTCTTCCACGGACTAGCTATCTTTCAAGGAATAAGATAGTCTTCCATGGAACAGTTAGTCTTCCATGGACTAGTTAGTTTCCACAAACTAGTTGGTCTTCCAGAGACTAAGTTGGTCGTTCTCTGGACTTATTAGTCTTCCATCGACTAGTTGGTCTTCCACAGGACTAATTCCACTGACTAGTTAGTCTTCCACGGACTAGTTAGTCTTCCCCGAATAGTTAGTCTTCCACGACTAGTTTAGTCTCCACAGAATAGTTAGTCTTCCCCAGACTAGTTAGTCTTCCCAGACAGTAGGTCTTCCACAGACGAGTTAGTCTCCACAGGAACTAGGTAGTCTTCCACAAGTAGGGATTTCTGATATAAAGAATTGATGTGTTGAAACTTGGTGGTACCAAAAGTGTTTACATAACACCTACAAGGCCTCTCACATCATTTTACCTGTGTCAAGTATGTAGCATTATGCGAGTCTGAACTGAAGAATTCATCTTCCTAGGCTCAAACAGGTTTTAAGTAAAACCTAAAAAGCACAAAAAATCATAAGTGCTAAAAGCCACTCTATAGACTCAACACTGTTTTTTTTTTATGAGCCACACATGAATGCAAAATACAATTTAAATGTTATTATCATTCTGCCTGAGTGGACATCGGCAATATCAATATGCAATTTATTATCACAACACGAGCGCACTTGCACTAGGATATCTGGAGAAAAACTCATTAAGGGAACATCAACCATTGATCTGTTTCGTTAAGTGTGGTACGAGCGTCTACCGGCTAATGCCGTGCTGAGGTTTTTCTAACACCACTCCTGTTGCCACACCGGAGAGCCAAATCCATTGCGGTCTCGGATTAATTGAGTTTCTACACTTTGGATAATGCCTTCTATATTTTTGGAAGTCAATGGTCTGGTGCTCGTACTGACCGCGTAATGAGATTAAACCATTTGCAATAATTGTAGCTGGGATGGAGAAAGTAGCACTGTGGGGTCAATACACGGCAAATTATGGTCATTGGGAAGTGTTCGGGTATTGATTGGGCCTAATTGATGCAGAATTAATGTTAGAGCTGTGGGAGTGCCATTTCTTGGTCAAGTATTTTATTGGGAAATATGAAATGGAAGGATAAAAAGCTTTTGCGTAAAATAAAGTGCCAAGTTTGAGAATTTGCGGCTTTCCAAGTTTAAAGATTCATTAAAGGTGATGGTGAATTTTTCTGAAATTGGTGTTAACTTGAAAGTAATCATGTGAATGTCTTTGGGTGAAATTAAAGAATTTACCATTAAAGTTTGATAATATAACAGTCAAATGTTTACTGAAAACAGATGAGCAACATGGTGAAACATGTTGATTAAGGATGCAGATGATATTACATAGCAGTATCTATAAAATAGGCCTTAATGTTTAGAGATATTTAGCTCTACAGCATAGAAAAGTTGTTGGCATGTTTGAGAATATGCCAAGAACTAATTTGCTCAGAATAAAGCTGATATCAGACTTAAAGTTTCCCTCAACTTAAAATGAGAATAGTCTATTTTCCAAAAGAGTCCCAGTAGGGATTTGAACCCAGATCATTGTGTTATAAAGTGAGTCTCCACTAGACCGTCGGAAGATGAGCTACCATGCAGAGGGTGCATTTTAATGGTGCATAAGCTTTTAGAAAAAAATATTATAATCTCAATATCAACAAAGAGAGCACCATTTATTTTAGTGGCTTTAGGAGCATAAATTATTTTTGTATTCCAAAGCAAAAGTTGTTGACAGAATATCACCTAAACAATTAACTAGTAGATGGAGGGACTGGACACTGAAGACTGTCTTTCAGGGTGACCCATTTTTTGGGTTGCATTTTTGGGTCACCTTATATACTTCTTGACTGTGAACATTGGCCCATGTCCTCCCAACCTTGCTTCACAGAGGAAGAAATCAGTGGCAGAAATATTCAGGATTTTCTTTTGTTCAGGGTCGGAGATGCTCTATTCAGTCAAAAAAAAAAAGAAGAAATTCATGAATATATCTGCCACTGGAAGAAATGTAACCCAAGTTCTTTTAGTCACCCTGTACAATCCATGAGAAATGCCTGAAATTACTGACAATCTGAGTGATAACTGTAGCATTTCTAATTTTTACATTGTTCTTATGTTTCTTACAGAATGTGATTTCAACACCTATAAGCCTGATGTTGGGGATAAAGCCTGCACATCTTGCCCCAAGGACAGCCATGCCAATGCTAAGGGGTCTTCCAAATGTACTTGTGTCCAGGGAAGGTACAGAACAGAGGAGGAGGATGCTGACCATGATTGTACTGGTAAGGAATAGTTTGATGCTTTTTATTTTCACGTATACAATAATTTGTGAATTTTAGGTTTTGGGGGAAATTGCATGAGTTTTTGTGTTGCAGTGTCTGTGTCAAGTATTATATAATTTTATTACATATATTTTTGTGTGGTGTAATGCACTGTTGATTGTAAAAATCACAAAAATAAAACATCTGTGAAAATATTGGTGTATTCAAGTTTTACACAAAAGTTGCCTGCTTGGTTCAATTAAAGGTCCATGGCCCAATCGCTGATAGCCTCGTCCCCAGAAGCCCTAGATTTTACCGGAAGTGTTCAACATTTTGGTATCAGAAGAAAGCTACTATTTTTCTCATTTACCCTGTGAAATCTTAGAGCTAAAGGATTGGAAATTTGGTTTGGAAATTATGAGCGAAAATGTGACCCATTTTGGTCGACCAATATTACTTTTACACAGTACTCTATGGGGCTTACAACATCACGTTTTAGCTCTCGCATCAAAACGGATTGAAATATCGGCGCAAAACTTTACGGATGGGGTTTGGAGTGAAGGCCAATCTATCAAGATGAAAACTTCATATCCTTAAATCGGACCACCCCTTTAAATTCTGTTGCCTGTTCTGTTAAATCAACTTGCAATAAATCCTAAAAAGGAGGAGAAAGCAAATGCAATGCAAAGGCACTTCAAATGCTTCCTACTTGGGCGCCACCCTTGTAAACTTGTGTAAAAGTGAATGTAGATTTCCCAGGATATGCTGAAACTGTTCCTACACATACCAAGAAATCTTGGTGGTGAATGTGGGTTTTCTAGGTGTAAAGCATAAAGCCAGGATTCATTTTTGCAAGGGCTGTAAGCATGTTGCATTGGGTAGATGTCACAATCATCTTTCAGGTGCCTTTGTGTACAATTTTTTTGATAGTGCTGAGTAAATGGTTAAGCAGGCCTGCTTATTCAAAACTGAAGTATGGTCTTAGCCTGATGACTATGAAAATTAAGGAAAAACTTGCAACTGAGCATGTCATGTAAAGTTTGTGCTATGACTCTAAAACACTTGTTTTCCTCCCTCTTGTTATTCCATCCTGTTTTTAAAGAATGGAAACATTTTGAGTCACTACTGATGCTCAAAGCATCCAATAGGTTTTGCATTTTTTCCTAAACATCCAAGTTCTGCTACTTGTAAATCCTTCTCAAAGGTTATCACTAGACTGTCAAATTCCATCTGAAGTCGGCACTCATCAAAACAGCAGCTTCAACACAAACACCAAAATGGAGGTCAACAGTTATTGTTTTGTCCCGATGTGTGCATGTGCAAAACAAGAAGCAAGTTTTGCCAATACATCGGTTGTTTTCTCTGCAAAGGATGCCAAAATATCCTATGTGATGTCTCAGCCAGTTTGAGCCCAGAGGATTCTTTATTGAATTGAAAAGATGATGTTTTAACATTACGCCTTTTGGAATGCAACATCAAAATTAACTGACAATTTCATCTGACATTTACAGGTCTCCAGGTCGTAATAATACCAACCAAATGGTTTGAACCTGGGTGGGACGTCTATTTTTATTTGCCAGTTCAAAACAGAAAAGGTTGCTTGTGTTGTAAATCTAAGAGGTGAAGATGCTATCGGAAGGAGTGAAAACTGAATAATAACAGAAAGATAAAAAGAAAAATGATCTTTAACCAGAAGTTTATATGGAGGGTTTAGTGCAAGAAGGCCCAATCTGCAATAGCTGCCACATGTTAAATTTGGCAAGTATAACACTTAATAAGAAAACAACTGACAAATGGCAGCTATTGCAGATGGGACCTTCTTGCACTAACCCTAGAATTATGTATGAAATTCAGAGGATGCAGATGCATCAATATTTTTATTCCGATGCAATAGGTTTGTGGGTGTATGTTGCCTGTTTCTTCCAAAACATAATTTGCAATGCTGTAGGTATATGGGTGTGCGTGTGAAGTTGGTTATTAAAACTTGTACCAAAATATTATACTATATCAAATTAAATTATATGAAACAGTTGAAGACTGCCTATCAATCTTTCAAAACATTTTTGTGGGAAGTTTGGACCTGAGTAGTATCAGTTAGATGGACTGGGGAATATGTTTCATTGTTTGAGAAAGTCAACAAAAAGAAACGTGACTGACCTGTTCATCTTCATTATCTTTTGGAATGGGTATCTTTTAGTTTAGATCGGTTTGAAGAATAGACCTATCTACTCCAAAAATCTCTCACAACTATAAACTACTGTCTTGTCCTACCATACTATTGCATTGATGTCATCACGTTTGCCTCCGCGTCAAGAAATGCCTGTCTTTCTGGTGTGCGTGTAAATTTGCCGTCGCTTTAAGTCAGCGCGAGCGATTTACTCTTGTGATCAACAATCTCGCTCTGACATCACTGCACAGAGGTATAAGACCAGACTATACACCTGGTCTCTTGGCACATGTCACATGCACATGAGCCCTGATCCATGGTTTTACCTAGATTTAGCGCAAATTAAATCTTGATGGCGGCAACATGCACAATCGTTTCTGTTTCTCCATCCCAGTGATGTAGGAGGTGACCCTATATGTTTGATAGATTGAGAATGTCACCAAGAGACAAGCTGGACAGACGTAAAATTACACACTGGATCTTGCTAGTAGAAGCCTTTGGAACTTAAAAACGTTTTTTAATTCTTCCAGCTCCCGAGTTTTCAAAAAATCTTTCCTTTGATGGCCACTTAACTGACAGTTTAAGTGTAAAACCTGTCTAGACCCATCTTCACAATGTCACACATTGCATCAACTTCTTTCAGGAATGTGAAGCTAAAGTTTAATTGTAATCCAAAGCAGGGATGCATTCAGACTTAATTTTGCCAAGCTTGACTGCTGAGCTACATCCAATTTTGCAAAAATATGTCAGCTTTTGGTAAATTGAGGACATCCTAGAAAGTTTGCTACATGCCTACGTCCAAAGATTTTGCAACTTACGTTTTTTTATTGCCGTTTTCACACATTGGCAATTACATTTTTTAGCATAAAAACTCTCAAGTGTTTCTTGTTTTAGCCATTTGGAGTTATCAGTTTTGGAGCCGGGAAATCCTAACGAACACATTCAGCTCTGAAAATATTTGAACTGTGCCTGTCCCGTTGAGTTATCACTATGGACTTCTAACTTATTCAGGTTGGCTGGGCAACTCGAAACCTTCAAAAGCATGACAAACATTTACCAATCTCTTCTTCCTTCAAGAGCTAGGGCCTGAGGTCGCGACTAGTATAGTAAAAGCCAGAATTGTGGAACGTGACCGCCATATACATAAAAATAAGGGACAAACTGTACTGCATTATGAAGATCATAATTCTGTTTTTCTGAGGAGAGATGACACGGGGGCTTAACTTAGAGGAGGGTTATGTTATTGGCACAGCCTTCTATAATATCAATTGATGTAGTAGACACACGCCCGTTTTCGGTCGGTCTGTTAGCTATGTGCAAATAACCAATGTATAAGTACAATTACTAATACCAATACCGTTGAGCCATCTGCTTTTGACTTAGTGTAGTCTGTTCTTTTCTTTCATACACCAATTCTAGGCATTATGAAGATCATAATTCTGTTTTATGAGGAGAGATGACACGGGGGCTTAACTTAGAGGAGGGTTATGTTATTGTCACAGCCTTCTATAATTATCAATTGATGTATAGACACTGCCCGTTTTCGTTCTGTCTTTTCAGCATTTATGTATCAAAATACAATGTATCAGTGACAAATTACTAATACCATACCGTGAGCCATCTGCTGTTGACTGAGTGTAGTCTTTTCTTTCATACCCCCTTCTAGTCATTATTAATATCATAATTCTGTTGTATTAGGAGAGATGACACGGTGCTTAACTTAGAGGAGGTTATGTTATTGGCACAGCCTGCTATAATTATCAATTGTTAGTAGACACTGCCCGTTTTCGGTCTGTCTGTTACGCATATGTAGCAAATACAAATTATAAGTTAAATTACTAATACCAATACTTTGAGCCATCTGCTGTTGACTGAGTGTAGTCTTTTCTTTCATACCCCAATGTCTAGGCATTATGAAGATCAGATCTGTTTTATGAGGAGAGATGACACGGGGGCTTAACTTAGAGGAGGGTTATGTTATTGGCCACAGCCTTCTATGTTAGCAATGGATGTAGTAGACACACGCCCGTTTTCGGTCTGTCTGTTACGCATATGTAGCAAATAACAAATGTATAATGCCAAATTATAATACCAATCCCGTGAGCATCTGCTGGTTGACTGAGTGTAGTATTTCTTTCATACCCAAATGCTAGTTCGTTTGTTAGCTAGCTAGGCACAGGATAGCAGCAGTTCCTTTGATGATTGCTGGATGCTCCTATTACATGCTATCACATTGTGTTTTTCTATAAATTACTACCCTTTTATAAAAAAGATCGTATACGGTCTAATTGTTTTAGTGAACAAATATAGATTCTTCTTCATGGGCTGATGAGATAGATGCCCACATTCAGATTTTGAAGTTAAGTGTAATATTTTGTGTTTAATACAGATCAAAACAGAAATCAAAAAATGCTCAATCCAGGAATCTCATTTTAATTAGATTGTTTTTTGTGAGTAGTAAGCATTTTTGTGAAGTATATACCAGCCCATAGGATACTGTGTTAAAAGGTTCATGACCAGATTGCTCATAGCCTCATTTCCAGAACCCCAGATTTTATCAGTAGTGGTCAAAATTTAGATTTCTGAAGAAAGCTACTATTTTTCTCATTTAATCTTAACACTTAAGTGACCAAGGGGTTTTCACTACCGTTGGTGCCCAAGGGGGTTCCATGGGACCCCCCTAAGGAAACCACTTTCCCGAGGGAATTTGTGCACAAAATTTATACCACATGTGAAGGATCATAAGACAACCCCAAATCAGCAATAAAAAATGAGATTTGTTATTTTGGGTGCAAATTAGGGGCAAAACATTGTTTTCAAAACACGCGAAAATTGGGCAAAAAGACGGAAAATTCAAATGAGCCTTGCGCTTACATCAAACATTTTGAAAACTTATTTTATGTTGATATCTATTCTAGAAGACCCAAATTACATATATTTAACACAAAACCAGCAGTTTTAGGGTGTTGCAAAATACATGTCATTTTCCCATAGAGTTTGTACAGTAACGGTTTGGCAACGTACATGATGAAATTGTTTGTTTTCAGCACATAAAGGGTTAATTATTTTTATTGTTACTAATAATTGTTTACTTACATGTATGTGTGAACTTATATCAGCAAAAAAAAATTTGCTTTGGTTCTCGGTTTCTTATTCTTATTTTAAAAATATTCTCAAATGACTTCCGTTAGTGCCCAAGGGGGGGTTCCATGGGACCCCCACTAATTAACTCATTAACGGCTTGGCCGATTTTAATTATTTTGGTATGAAAAGAAGCGCATTCAGACAATTGCAAAAAATTTTGGCGCAAAAATCCCACGCGTAAAGCGGCCAGCGCGAAAACAAATTTTGGGGTCCCTAGGAACCCCCCCTTGGTCACTTAAGTGTTACGGTTATAAGATGTTTGGTTGGAATGTTATGAGTGAATATGTGACCCATTTTGGTCAACCAATATCAAATATCATACAATACTCTGTGGCTTACAAAATTATGCTTTTAGCTAGACTCACATCAAAACTGATTGAAAGAAACATTGGTGCAAAACTTTATAAATGGGGGTTTTGGAATCAAGGCCATTTAATCAAGAAAAATTAAGAAAAATATGATCTTTCTTCTGATAACAAAGTCGCAATTTTGATGGAGTAAAGTGGGAGAATGAGGCTGTCGATCGGGTCACCCACCTAAGTTTAACCAAAACAGTGTAGTGTTAATTAGCATTGTAAGGTTGACCCAAAAATAAACAAAACCACAAACCACAACAAATGTATTTGATGCCAATGAAAGTTTCCAAACTGAATTGAGTTTTTTGCAAAGAGTTCTCATCAAAGAATGCAGAATGAAACACACCACTTTGGTACACATGCGTTCAAATAGCAGAAGTTTATCCGATTTCTAAGACAAAACAATGAAGCCGCTTTAAACATCCCAATTATTGAATTACCTGAATCAATGAAAAGAATGATAAAAAGCATATACAATTTCAAACTGATTAAATTTGATATCAACAGAGCGGGATTAATCAAATATTTCATTTGACGAAATGAAATATTTATTACACACACAATGTCACAGCATGTAATTTTATTTTTCTATTTCTCCGAGCAGGTGTGCAATTAACCCCTCCTCAAGAGAGGTCGCTGGCCTTTTACGAAGACCCTAGGCGACAAAATTGCACTACATTAATGCAATCTCCTTCTGAAAAACCACAACTGTTGTTGGAGACTAAGAGGTTAGCCGGACTCTTTCCAACTTCAAATTAAACCTAATGCAGAAAACGTTACAAACGGATCAATTTGTTTCTCAGCCAAGTGTAGGATTTCATGTGCAAATTGTCCATCTCTCTCTCTATCTTTTGCCAATCAAACTTAGCCGGGGCCCTTTAATTTGTCAATTTGCATCCTCAGGAGGCCCAGAGCGGGAAGTTGTTTTCAGGTGTCACGCAAGAACTCTGGATGAAAAAGGGAATTGTTGATGCCAGATGTCTACTTTGCATTTTTCTCTTTCTCCTGTTTTTTCTCTCACATCTTGCTCATAGTTTCTTCGAGAGGGAGCCACAGATGCAATATGATCTAGAAAACAGATTTTCCCGATTTACTTGTTCACAGTACTCCTCCCCCCATTCAGGTTCCAGTTTTAGCAAAGAAAGGGAACTATTGTCACGTAATAGTATATTCCTTTAGGTGGTATTTGTATAATTTTAGTATGTAGCCCATATGGTATATATATGTATGTATGATGCATGTAGTATGATGTATGTATGTTCTTATTTGGTTTAAATACATGTAAAAGACTCTCACTTGAAAAGCCCAAGTTCAATAACAACCAAACTTGGTGACAATATCTTTGGATAAAGGCTCTAAAAACATGCACCCTCCTTAAAAGATGTGTTAGTATACAGGTATCAACAGCAGCTATGAAGACCTTCCTGTCATGCACAGTGCCAAGGAAACTGCAACTGCCTAAGTAGGGAACTTTTCATAGGAGATGTGTGCAAAAACAAAATAATTTACCAGATGCTATGTATTGGAGTGTCTAGGGATTTTGATGCATTTTGGTGTAAAAGGGTTTAAAGACAAACCAGTTGTTTATACCTTTAGCATGTAGACTTTTTATAAGAAAAACCACAAATCAATTTGAATATAACTAATGTTAGCATATTATGATGTGCTCTTCACATGGGTTGCCAGTCTAATACACAGATTTCATCGCCTTTTATATGCTATGCTCATTGGAAAATGTAAAGCAAGAGAAGTGCACTATGGGTAGGGCTCCAAAGCTCCTGTTGCGTGTACCATAGGTTCTAATATGAGAAGAAGGCAATGATGTACTAAAGCCTTTTGGAGGAGTATTGCAAGAAAATAAGGTTTTATGCAGAAATTCTTTCCCAGTATACAAAATAGCATGCATGGAATCTTAGTCTGAGAATTGGGAGATAACTATGCAGCTGATTTACTACATGGGAAGCACCCATAACCTCATTGTAATGTTATACCTTGTGTTATTATCCAAACCTTTGATAGATTTATTGTGCTAGATAATTGAGGATTTAACATATGAACTTTAAGATGAGCATGGCATCAATCTCAAATGAATCTTAAAAGAAAAAAATGTATGAAATGATTCTCATAAATTTAAGTTGTTACGAGTGTCCTTCTGTTTAGTAAGGATGTATAATTTGAGGTACAAATGAAACCAAAGCCCTATTAATATCTAGGAAAAACACAACTAAATGAAAAACAAATCTATTTCTTTAAACTAAATCATCACTTTATCATACACTTTCCTATTGAAAAAATAAAAATTCACAGCTTTTATTAGTGCTTTTTATGCTAGTAACTTGAAACAGCATGAATTTAGAGCCCAAAGATCTGGATCTGCTGTATGGGCACTATTTTCTCATAAAGTCTTGGCATTGTTAGAACAAAAATATTTTTCAATCAAACATTAAGAAATGCGGAGACATATTTGACCAAGTGTACTTCATTTTTGCTCAAGTGTACAATCTAGAATCATACCAATTTACCAAAGCATGACTGATATGTCAGATTTTACTAATGTACTAATTTTTATATAAAAAAGAAAGAAGAGTCCTTTATTATTCCTTTCATTCTTGGAAAGAACTATAGTGCCAACAGGATGGGTTTAAGTAAACAATCCTAATGCCACTAAAGTCAAAAGCGCTCTGACAACATTTAAAAAAAAATTGGCGCTTTTTTAGCGTGCAGGGTGTACGCAATCTTGGAGCCCCAAACCTGCACAGACAGATGCAATTTGTTTTTTATAAACTCTAGAGCTGTCATTTTGGTTTCACCAAGGAATACGTGTATCCTATCGCCAATGGCGGTGGTTCTCCCAATGATATACACAATGGGTCATTCATTTTATATAGTGCTCTGATGAGAAGGATGGTCTTGCATAGCTCGGATATTGAAGGTTGAAGACAATCTTCGTGGGTAATGTTTGGAATGAAGTTAAGGCTTGGGTTGATGTCATATAAGAGCACCAATTTGACTTAATTAAGGAAAGAAATTGGTAATAAATTTGTTACCTGGTTAAAACATAGTGACCAAGCACCAAGAAATGAGGCTCTTTGAAGGTAAAAATTGGAAAATTGAGATTTATTGTCCCATAATATATGTAGGTTTCAAGTGATTAAATGAGACCTTGATAACCTTCATAGGGTATGATGTTATGGAGTTGTGGTAGGTCAAAGTCCTTGCTATATGGACATAAATACAAAATAAGGAAGTAAATGATGGGAAAATGAAAATTGAGGTATATGTATCATATCACTCATAATCTTCGGATTAAAATGAGGTCTTAATCACCTTCATAGGGTATGATGTTATGAAGGTTGTGGTAGGTCAAAGTCCTTGCCATACTTAGAGAATAAAGATAGGATGTGTTGTTTTGCCTAATCTAATATAGGTTTTGGGGGTTCATATTGGTGGGCAATCAATATTTGAGTAGTGGATGCCGGCGCGTATTCTTTTATTCTCATTCTTATTTAGTTTTGGTTGTTTTAATCACCGAAAATATTTTTATTTCAATACTATTAGTTAAAAGGGCAAAAATATTCCCCCACTGTCAAAAATGAACCAACCCGTACTAGCTGCGTGCACTGCGTAACCTTATCCACGCGCGCGTAAACACTTGCGAGACGACGCACAATCTAATATTGTCTCATATAAGATAGGCAACAACCAATGATATTGCGTGTTTACTTACTAAACCCCGCCCACTGAATAAGAATGATATAATAAAACACAAATAAAGGAGTTAAAAGCTGTTAAAGTTAAAGCACACTTATATTTTAAACAATATAATGGCAAAATTGAGCTTAGAACATATCAGTGTATCTTATTCAACAGGAAAAGAAATTTGTTTTTCAGCTCCTCGGAATGTAGCTTGCCGTTGTCAACATATTTCTCCTAAAAATATAATATTGTCAATGTTTCTGCTGGTTGGTTTCCCCTTTAACAGTTGAGATAACAAGAGAAATGAATAAAAAATATGCATGAAACTTAAAAAAAGAAAACACTATCATTCAAATACCAACCAGATGCATGACGGGATTGTCCCTAGCAACCGCTGCATTGATGACAAATGACATTTTCTACGGTTATCACCACCTGTCCGTCTCCATATATGGCGGTGAGATGAGAGTCTAATCAAAACATTTTGATGGATCCCAATGAGGGGTTTTTTAATCAAAAAATATCACGAGATATTTTTAGTTTTGCAGGTGCACACTTGGCTAGTGAGAAGTGCCAGAGATATTTTCATTTGATGAGCAGGAGGGAGGGGAAGTTTAAGATGAGCTTCTTTTGTTTCAAGGGGTGTCATCAGATTCTTCTTTTACACATTTTAGCATTTTAGTTTAGGGACAGGCCATTGAAATGCAGGAAGGGGTATGAATGTGTGGGGTTTTTAAATCTTGCCTGCAAAAGCAAGGTTGTGAAGTAAAATAAAAGCAAAAGAGAAAGCTAATTATTGTGTCGCCTGCACTAGTGCAGGGAGGCACATAATCCAAATTCTGTATGTCTCTCCTTGTGTATGTATGTGTGTGTGTATTGTTGATACACAGCTGAAATATGGGTAGACGTTTCATATAGGAGTCTCATGGATGCAAATGAGGTATTACAATTGATTCCGTCATGCGCTGTATGACGTTGTGCAGTAGCGCTTGACGGAATGAATGGCAATACCTCATTTGCATTAATGGGACTTCTATATGAAACGTCTACCAAAATATGTGTGTTAAAAGTTTGGTTAACTTTTTTCAAATTACATGTGAATGGCCATCTTAACTCCAATTGCCACCAAACTGAGGTCATAGGTGCACCATAGAAACTTGTTATGGTCAGGTTAAATGTCACATAATAAGGTCAAAGGTCATTAGAGGTCAAGCTGTGCAGAGAGTGAAGGAAAGGTGGATCACAAAGTCAGGTGACACTAGTGGTTCAAGAACCACCTTGTATACTGTACTTAGGCTATGATATATTTAAGGATATTAAAGTTTCACCCTGAAGAAAGCTAGTATAAAATCTCTCTAAAGTGGTCTTTAATGCTCTATGTTCCCCCATTGAAGCTAAAGTAGAAGCCACCATTCCTTTTACAAAATAAGCGTGTTTTTAAGCGTGTAGTGCGTTCCACTAGCGTAACACGCACTGGCCGGTGATTCGGTGCCAGTGCTCCTTGACAACAATCGCCGATGCTGAGTGGCTCAATCGTGCGCGATCAGTGCATAATTTGCATAGCACTGGGCCCCGAAGTGGCATGTCGAGCGGACTACGCGTTAAAGAAATTGTGGCTCAGACTTTATCATAACTCTTTTCAAACTTCACATCAAAGTATTCTTTTTTTGAAGGGTCATTTTGTGATCCCCAGCTTTGTCCCCAGTCCTGGCTCACCATGGGAAAGCGGGAAAGTTTAGATTTTTTGTATGTAAACTGTTAGCTTTAACATTGCATGTGTGCCTAATCTGATGTGCAAATTCAATAGCCTCCGCAAGAAATTGACAATTTTGTAGTTTGATGTGTAAAAATTACAGTACAGTGGCCTGAGACACTTGAGATAAAAGCATTTGCTCATAACACCAGAATGCTTGATTATAACTGAAATTTTTGGAATAAGCTTTTGCGAAGGTTTCTAGTGAACCATAAATAAATCAAAAGGTGCTTCATGAAATGCACCTTTAATTACAAGCAAAACAAGATCATTGCCAAAAGCTAGGTACCATAATGACAATACAACCAGATGACAGAAGGAAAAACAGAGATATGCTAATAATGATTTGACATTTCTTTCATACATCTCGTTCTTAGGCCCACCATTAGCACCAAGAAACCTCCGAGCTCTGGTAGACAACAAATCTTCCGTTGTCACTCTCTCCTGGTGGCCGCCGGAAAATGATGGCGATCGCAAGGATGTCTCCTACTGGATTAGCTGCCCTCGCTGTCCAAAAGAGGTAGAATTCTCACCCGGCAAGTATGGCATCCATGGTCTAGAAGTCAATGTGAGTCGCTTGGAATCACACACTAGCTACGAGTTCAGAGTTCATTCTAAAAATGGGGTGTCGGAAGCCAGTGGAGTGGACAACTATGTGTCGGTGAATGCTACCACATTCTCTTCAGGTAAGAAAATAGAACTATTGATAAATGCTTTTGAGAGGGAAAATGCACTGATTGATGTTACAGAGTAGCAGATTTTGAAGTGTGGAAAAGGCATCAGTAGGTCCTAAAGATAAAAGAAAGATAATGGGGAAAGCCAAAATTAGGTTAGGTGAGTTTTGTCAATTTTAATTTTGGGCTGAATCTTAAGTGTATATTTCTGTAAAAATAAGCGTGGAAAGAGTGCAGCCACTAAATTTCTTCCCAAAATATATAGATCAGTATTTATTTTTAACATGGATGACTTACGATGAGGCAGAGAATTTTTGGTACATAGATATAACAATGCAGTTAAATGGTATTCTCACAATGGTAGCGGCAAACCAGTGAGTTAACTCAAAAAAGGATTTACCCATCTCCTCTTTTCACAATAAGAGCGATTTTACGGATGCAGTTAAGAAGAAAAAACAGATCTTATTGCTATGTAAGCACTTTATCATGTATGAATTGGGAATGTCAATGTTCTTTTTAAGAGGATAAATTGTTTTAGTTTAACATTTCTTCTAACACGCTCCTTGCAAGAGCATCGGCAAAATCCATCAAGAGCGGCGTCGATACGTCCTGACATTTCATTAACCGTGTCTTAGCTGTTTTCCTAATCATGATTAACACTTTACGTAATATGCGAGGTGCTGCAAAGGTTGTTTGCAAGGTGCTGTTGATCTCAATGATTCCAAACTTATAACTATTAGCCCAAGTTCTGGCATGTTAGTACTTCCAAATTATAATTGTTTTCAGATTGTACAAAGAACATTTAATTCTCAAAGTGTCACATGATTTGTCAGTATGGTCTATTTTTGGTTGCCCAATGTTACCGTCTTCTAAGAAAACTAGAAAGCATTGAAAAACTTGCAAGGTGATGAAATTCTACAACTCAGTGGTTTCAATGGTAGAAGATGCATTGTTTTATAAATCTTTATAATCAAATTCACCTCTTGACTGAAAAATTTGGGAAGGGGTCCAAGAAGCTCATTCCCAGGAAACTTGGGTGTTTGTAAAGTCTTCAGTTTATTTAGGATGAACCTGCAATTCCAATGGTAGGAAATGTTGTTTTTAATAGCTGATTGAAAAACTTAACATTTTCTCTAGGTTTGTTCTACTCAAGTGCTCTTGAAAGAGACTGGGCATATTTGTCCTCTCAAATAAATCATACTTATTATCCCAATCCAGGAAAGACACTTAAAGTGTGTAAAAATCTAACCTTTTGGTTCAAAATTTTTGAACTTAAATATGGAAAGCGTTTGTCGGACATAAAAGGTTATAAATCCCATGAGTGTAAAAAGGTAAGAACTGCCTGAGTCTTTTGATTTCCATATCTGGTTTGATGGAATGTACCTTACTCGGCCAAGTACAGCAATTTTTGGAAATGAATAATAACATGTGACATAGTTATTATAACATACTTGGACGGGTGAATGAATCAATGCCAAAGTTGTAGCTTTTTCATTATGATTTAGGATTTTTGAAGTCAATTTGGGAGCATGAAAATCTTACGGGAGTCTTCGAATTAAACAATTGTCACAAATTAATTTCTTTACAAAGGATCTCACATGGAAAATTGATGATTACTGAACATTTTGATGCAAGTAGGTCCTTGCATGTGAAGAAATGTTACTGCAAAAAAGTGGCTTTGCTGTATTTGGTTCTGGCAAAGTATTGGATATTATTGTGCACAGTAGAATAGGTTACCACTTCGGATTACCACAGATCTTGTGCTTTGGCTTGGCACATTCCAGCTAGTGTCTTAGGATTACTACAGGGGGGCATCCACAATTTAGAAATTTTTGCCCAATTTTGGACCAAAACATATTTTTTGCCAAACTTTGGTGATATTTGGCCCCAAATCACTGAGTTTTGCCAAAAATGCCTCATTTATCTTCTGGCCAGGGGCGCAAACCGGAAGATGACATGCAAGAGCATAACTAACCTTCAGAGGAAAAACACCTTCAGGTACGATAAACTTTATCTCGATGAAACTGCTTCTATGCTCGTAGCTAGGATCCTTAAAACACAGACATGTTTGAAATACTACCTTTTGGAGGATACAGATTTCTCTCGATTCTTAATGTACTGGATCAGTTGTAGTGGGACCTATCAAGAATGTTTCAAAGGTTTACTGGACAAACAAGTAAAAAAGAAAACTAAAAACTATGTTTTTAACTTGCCTGCTATCGTAATCGTCTTAATACAAAAGCATGCTTTGATTTTCTGCCGTGTACAACAGAAAATACTAAATCATCTTATTACAAAAGACACGTTTTCAGCTTATTCACTTCAGGTATGATCTAATACATTGATAAGCAATTCCAAATATGCAAAAAAACTTGGGTTAAAAAAATTATGGGCGCTTCATTCTGGAAATATCCTCATGTCTCTTTAACTGCGAATTTAGCTCCAAATTTGGAGTCGGATGATTTTGGTCATATGCCTTCATACAAAATAAAAATCATGATTTGAACAAAATCAGATTATCTACCTTAAGGACACTAAACAGCCACTTATGCTAAAAATAGAGTTAATCAAACCTCAGTACACCAACTGAAACACAAGCTAATTGAAGAACATGGTGTTCAACTTCAATTTTGTCATACAAAAAATAGCATAAGCTAATAACGTAAGGGTAAAATTTATTGGCTGCCATTCCAAAGTTGTTTTACGAGGTGCAAATTTTTTGGCAAGCCATAAATCTGATGCTTGGTGTACTATAAAGTACAGCTGTTGTTTGCACCCACCTAAAATGTGTAAAATTATGAATAAATAATGACATATATGAATCCCAAGAGGGAGGGATGTAACACTTTCTTGCACGAATGTTAAATATGGAAAGTTAGTCAAGTTCATTTTTCATTATTCCAAAAGCTGTCAATCTCTTGTTAAGTTTCATTTTTTTAAAATTTTTGTGCATATTTGACCTACATTTTCATTGCAAAATGAAGTGATGTTATTGTAAGATAAAAATTTACAGAAATTGAAACAAGGTAACTTGTAATGGTTAAAATACCCATCTATGTTAGCCTTAAACATGCCCAGGGCATTCAATAAATCAGACAGCGAAAAGTAGGAACGCTTGTGTACCAAAGAATCATCACTGCTAGTAAAAACAATCAAGTTTTGAAAAGGAAGAAAAGTAACATGGTGGATGGTTGAAACAGCTAAAGAAAACAAACGTCAGAGAAAAAACAAGCAGGAAAAGAGGACAGAGGGGAATTTGGAGAGATATTGGCCGGGTCAAGTGCTCTGAAACGGGCGTTCTCAAGTGGCGATAAAAGTAAAAAACCAGCGACACACTGTCTACTTGTGGGGATGATAGCTACGTGGTATACTCCTTCAACTTGCCCTGGATGATGCAATAATAGCTGCCCCCAGTGGAAGATGGGAGAATTCATAGCTGCTTTATTAATTTATGCTTCTATAATAACGTCAGGTTGACCTCTTTCTTATTTTGCTTCAAGTTTACTTGATGATGTTGCTGGGAGCATTTCTTATGTGTAAGAGATACCTTTCACTTCACAGGCAGTAACTTGCCTTTGGCCTTTCCTCAAGTTGTCTGTATTAGTTTAATAATAAAATTTAGGTATTCTCTCAAAACCAAAGATAGCTTTACATTTGCTGTCATGTACTGGTCAAAAAGAGCTGTGTAAACAAAATTAGAGGAAAATAAATTGTAACAATATTGGTCACTGATCATAATTTTAAAATGGGGATAATGATGACAATGATGGTATAATGACAGCTGTAGTGATGACAAGGACAATGGTGATTACGATGACAATGACAATGATAATGACAACAATAATGATGATAATGATGATGATGCTGATGATGGAGATTAAGATGAAAGTGATACTTATAAATGATGATGACTTTCATGAAGAGGAGGAGGAGAAATAGAAGAGCAGTGATAAACTTGAGATGTGAAATCTTATATATCTTGTGGCTAAAGCAAATGCAGCTTCGATGTTTATAAACTCTTATAGTAAGCAAATGAATTTGAAAAGCACTGTGACATTTGTGGTTCTCGTAAGACCCCGGCAAAGCTCACGGTAATGAAGCAAGCAAGCCAATCGTCAGTGATCTGTTTTCACGTTTACCTGCGCAAGTAATAGCTTGCTCTATTCGTAGCTCAATGAGAAGTGACTTGTAGCCCAGAGCAGGACAAACAAATAATGAGAACAAGAATATCTTGCAAATTGGTTGCTGATGGCCAAGAAAAAGGTCAAAGTTAAAGGCAGAAGTCAAAGAGGGCAATGTGTAGTTGATAAAGAGAAAGAGAGCTTAAAAGGCTAGGCTATAGTAAACAGAAAATAAATCCATGTTGACTTCTTCTTTACCTCTAATAGGCATTGCTCATTCAGAGACAGAAATGTTACATAGAAACTCTTTTGATTTCTGTTTGATTTGCTTGTCTGGGTAAAATAATTACTTTCAACATGGGGCTTGAAGGATTGTGCTTACTGGTGCTGCAACAGATTATGGCATATTGTAACAGATATCTATAAAAAGCTAGATGTGCAATGCCTGCTGTAAAGAATAATTAGCATAGGAATGGTCTGGGCCTACAATAATTGCAGTTTAAATTAGACTTAAAACTTACCAAGGCTACAAATTACCATGAAAACAAACCTCACGTTATTTCATCTTGTTAGATTGATCATATCTGGAGAAATAACTATGTACATATATATTAAGTTTTTTACTTCTACATCTCAATCATACCACTTTTAAAGAACATGAAAGAAAAACGAAGACAGCGTAATAAAACCAAAAATAATTACCATTTCGAAGTTTTGGACTGTACTAATTCTCTGATAAGAGTAGGCAATTCAATCATTATGTATGGGGCAGTATTGCAAAATGCCCTACATTCCGTAAATTGAAGCATCGTTATTGTACGTGTTACAAACAAAAGCTTGATATCAGAGGCTGAATGCAGACTACCACTGGCAGGAAAAAAAGAGTAAGGCTGGCACATAGGTAACTTGTGTAAATCTGATTGAGACATTTATTTGTGAAAATAAAATATTTAAAAAAAAAAACATACCCTGCCTGAATGACAGCATAAAGTAGTTAGATGCACACCCAAATTTAAGACACAAAAATTGGTCTGTGGGTAGAAAATTTACAAAGAAATAAACTTTCTCTACATAATTTACACAATATACACTACAGATGGATATTTCCAGTCCAATTGAAGCAGAGTCCACAGGTATGTTGGGCAAGATTTCTGAAATCGAGACGTTATTTTGAAAATAATGACAACTCTATTACATGTGTGGATGAAAATAAAACCACTTGAAAACTTCATAGATTCCATACTTAGGTCTGTTTTTATTTGTAACTAGGTTAGCAAAATATCATTGATTGTCATTGATACCACCGAGTCCCTTGCTGCCTCTAGATGAAATCCACTCAACGCAACAGATTAATTTGTATAATCAGACATTCTCCTCTTTTTCCCATCTTTTTGATTTGTGCCAGAAAAAAACAAGAAGTTTTCCCAAAACCTACTCTGAGCACAGGATATACTAAGCCCAAGTACTCAGAAGGGCCATAGAGAAACCAGTGAAACCTGACCAAAGGCAATGCAGGCCGTCCGTGACGCAGGATATGGTTGTCATCGGAAACGGGCTTTGGAAAAAAGTGTGTATTTTATGAGGGGGAAAATTTTTCCCCCCCCTTTTATTTTCCCCTTCAAATCTGTAAAATAATGCTGTACTACCCTTGGTGGTTTCAAAGAAATTCTCATAAATGGGTCAGGAATAGAGGTTTACAGGATTATTTTCCGCAGAGAGATGGGTAAATGCTTTTGTGCAAAGAGTAATGTTTATTTAAATGAAACAAAAAACAAGCCACAAAAGTTACTCCGATGATCTTATTCTGCTCCAGCAGGATGGATGAATAAATAGGGAATACACAGCGGGCAAATGTATAACATTTTGCCGTTAACACACCACGAGGTTTATGGAATATACACGTAACATATCATCACATCTTATCCGTGCAATTTCTGTTGTCGGGTAAATTTTCCGGTGACCGTTTTCACCTTGCTGAGTTGGGATATTTTTTTTTTACTGGAATACAAAACTAAGTGGCAGCCAGTCACCAAAAAATGGGCTTTTGGAGCAAATTGCCTGTTGCATTCTAATTGGGAAATCACCGCATCCTTTAAGTTGCCTTCCCCACCATATCACAATCGCAAACCGGAATGCCGGCAACGAAAGCACCGATTGAACACAAACATTTTGGCTTCGGTCGCAAATCGGGCATGAATTGCAAATTTCGACATTTCTTGAATAAACACTCCAGAGGGAAGCCATTAAATGATAGTGCCATTAACCGACCAAAAACCGATGAAGGTGGCTTTTTCCATCTAGATTTTGCGTCTTTTTTCATATATGCAATACCATCTTAGCTCTTTTTTCCTGATGGTAATGGGACCAGTATAAGCCCGTGAGTAATCACAAATGTGCATTGTTTTCACAAAGGTTGATCCAATATGTGAATGCACGGAATGCTCTAGATCACTCCGAGGAGTCCCGTGTCGAGAATGGCCCCATTTTGATAAAACTCAAACTGTATGTTTAACCTGGAAATTGGTAGTTGGTATGTGGTTGTAACTCAAGGAATTAGACAAATCGTTTTCATTCATAAATTCACTCTGCATTATGTTAAGCTACATGGCTAGTCAAAAAAAAAATAAAACCAAAAAATATATTAACAAGCATGAAATATGAATTTGAACAAGTCCATTTATTGAACTACTTTTAATGAGAAAATTGTTTTTTTTTTTTTTTAGAGTAATTGCTATACTATTTAATAAACAAAATCATGGTGGGGCTGTATGGGAGTGAGACATGGGTGTTTGAGCAAAAATGAGATGGGTAATTTTTGAAGACAGAGAGAGAGAGAAGAGCAATTATGAGAAGGATGTGTGGTGTGAAGTTGATGGCTAGGAGAATGACTGAGGACTTGATGCAGATGTTGGGTTTGGAAGAAGCGGTGAACCGGATGGCAAGGCGAATGCGTACGTTGTTATGGGCACGGTTTTGAGTAGATGACGAGCATGTTTTAAGAAGGGCTTTTGGAGTTTGAGGTGGGTGTTCTTGAGGCGCTGGGACTACCAATATAGAGAAGCCAGTGGAGAAGGATCATAGTAGGTAGGTTGAGGATGATGAAGCATGACTAGGCTAAGTTGAAGGAGGGACTAATTAGGGCAATTGCTACGAGTGCGAGGTAAATCCATCCACTCCCTTTGCAGGGACAAAACCGATTAAAACTTTGGATTTTCTACTAGCTACTACTACTACAGCCAAATAAATGAATTTTGCCCCAAATGCAAATTATTATGTGTTCTGACTCTTTGGAACAACACACACACATTTGCTTAATGATGCACGAGTAACACTAGTTGCAAAAGAGAAGATACCATTAAACTTCCCACAATGCAGTGCTTCCATTGGAAGTTTTTGTACAGGTAGTCATGAATCATTAGAGATGAAACCATCTTCAATGCAAGTTTGCCCGATCAGTAACAGTCCAATTTAGATTTAGCCAATGTTTTTCATCACTAACGATTCACCTCAGTACCTGTCAAAACCTCTATTGGAAAGTAGTAATGCATTGTGGGAAGCTACTGAAATCTTCTCTTGGTTGCAATGGTCATTGAAGGTTTAACTAAGGTTCGCCCCTGTTTTTAGGCTGGCGTCTGTGTACGCTTCCCAGAAATTTTGATATGGTACCTGTAACATTATTAGAACAGTCACACCATGTGACCTCTCGTACCTCTCTCTTTAGGTAAACAAATCTGACTGGCCAACCATAATAATTTTTTTGTCCTTTACCCCATTACAGACAGCGAACAAAGCCATTTTAATGTCTAAGTTGATTTGACACTGAGATGTCCAAAAGTTTCAGGGGGGCTCCTCATAGGAAACTTGGGTGCAGTATTCACTCATTGTGGCAGTAGAATAGATGCGCAAGTGCTGGCGCTGCACCCAAGTGCAGTCGGATTGCAAGCGTAAACAAAGATGGCAATGCAAAAAGCATGTGTGACTGCTGCATGTAAGTCTTCATTCCACGACTTCCCACAATCAGGATCCATATTTCAGCTGTTGTGAAGGGGGAAAAATGTGTAATGTGTCGATTTTGATCTTTTCAAGATTTAATAATTTCTCAATTTTTGCTTCTTTGCAGTGCCTTCGGCTGTGCGTGACGTGACTGTTAGGGACAAAGGCCGTTCTAGGAACTCTGTAGAACTAGAATGGAAGGAGCCAATGTACCCCAATGGTCAGATCACATCGTACCAAATCCGTTACCGTACAAGCATGGAGACAGTAGCCAACAGTAAATACCATTATCAGAGCTCTCAGCACGGGAGGATTCAGAGAACAAAGGTGATCGGTCTTGACGCAGGCACTGAATATGTATTTGAGGTCAGTTTCTATTGCACAATGATTTGCGCAATTATTGTAACAACAGTTGTGGGGTGGGATAAACAGGATTGGGCTAGCTATAGGCTTGCTCGGGAAAGTTCACGATTGGCTGCCCGGTTTTGGGTAAGTGTCCCTTGCTCCCCAAATCGGCCAGATTGACAGGTGTTTGTTTTTTTTGGACTCCATAGGCCATTTGTCTTTAAATTTCCTGGGCCCGTAAAATTTTGCAGTCCGAAACTGGTAATTAATGAGTTGTCATGTGGAATTAGATTGTTTTTCTTTCTTTTTTTCTTCTTGTGGTGGGGCATTGAAATTGTAGCAGATTCATGTCTCTATACAAAGAAGGAATTATCCCAGCAATAACTATTTTGATTAAACCAGAAACAACATGGACAGCAGAAATTCCCTGGTCTAGATGAGAGAACACTTCAGAAAAGAAAAGGAATTTTTCTTAACAAAAGTTAACTCTTTCATTTTGTATTTTACTCCAGGTGTCTGCTGGTACCACTGTTGGGTATGGCTCCTATAGTAAACCTGTTGTTGCAACAACCAAAGGTAATTAAAGACATCACATACCAACATGATGTTTCTTTGCCTTTACTTAAAGGTGCAACAAGAGATTTTGAGGGACCCAAATATTAGGTCATAATAGTAATTTCACATAGATTAGCCAATCAATAGATTCCCTACCTTGTATTTCGCTACAGAAATGTCTTAAAAGAGAGAAAAAAAGGGTGATTTTGATTTGCTTATATTTCAATATAAAACATAGGCTGAATTTTGTATTTGCTCCTATACGAAATTAGAAATTTCACAATTTTTATCCATACTTCCCCAGTAGTTTTTATCTCTAAGTCTCATTTTAGAGACCATCTGTTATCCTTTTGTACCAAGTACCAGGTGTCTATTCAATTAAGAGTCAACCAAGTCCCAATTTTTTTCACAGAATTTTCAAATTTTTTAAGTTGTGATTTCCAATTTGCCATGCTCAGCGATTTGAAATCAACATAAAAATTAGGAATCTCTTCTCCCATTACTTCCTTGACTATTGAACCTTTTGGCATTTAATGATAGTGATTATAAAGATGTTAATACTTTTAAAGCTTGCTTCTGCATGTTAATAAAACAACAAACAATCTAAAACAACAAATTAGTATTTTTCTCCATCTTTAGCAAACAAAGTCATAACAAATCTTTTAAGCTTAAGACTTTCTAAAAATGACAGAAAAGAAATATTTGTTAACTTTTTCCCAAGCAGGGGCACCGAGTAGCAATAGCTATGCAACAGCCATGATAGCCGGAGCTGTGTCTGCATTTTTTGTCATCCTCATTCTGGTTGCCGTGGTGATTTTCTTGGTCTTTTGGAGAAGGTACGATTATTGCAATGAAAAGTTGTTAATTTCCTCAAAGTTTGACCAACGTTTGTATTATTATTGATGTATGATTTTGTTTATTCCGTTATGTTTGCATTGTGTTTCCAATTTGCAAATTATGATTTGTTTTGAACTTTATATTGTACATGCATTTTCTGATATATTCAAACATCAGAATTTATTCATTTTTTCAAGAATAATCCATGTGTCTGTGCCTTTCATGACTCTTATTATTATTGTTATTTAACTCTCATTTGCCGTGATCATGTTTACAGATAATATTTACTTTTTACTGAAACTTCTTAATGTCGATTGTGTTGATTACGAGTTCAGTATGCTAATTTGTCATTAGATCCTAGAGTGATTCATGATGTGATGATAATCATCTTACACACAAACATTTTACTTTTCTATGATTGGACCATTCCAAAGATTGATGCAGTCTGACTCCTGCTTACACAGTTCAGCTGTCATGAGATACCTGCCTCAGAAATGAGCTGTACATTCTGAGCACTGTGATATTCTCTCAGTAATTTTTCAAAAGCAGAGCTGAGTTAATTAGGAGGATGAAATTTTGAGCTTCCCATAAACTTTATGGCCTTCTGTAAACACAAGCTTATATGTCATACAGGCAGAACTTAACAGAAAAAATAATACAAATCTCAGTGACCAAGTTTTACTCTGCAGTCTTGGTGATTCCCACTTTAGCAAATTTTCTCCAATTAACACTTAATCCATTACTTCACCTTAAATCAAAGCCCTGCTATTTGTTCAGATACACCCTCAATTTTTCTTGATTTGGATATTTTGGTGGGTTTATATTTCATTGTGAGAATGCATGAAAGTTGTTAAGTGCAATAGCTGCCATGTGATGCATCTGTGTGCTGCCATGTATGAGGATAACTTTTGATTTATCTTTCCTTGAGTCAATGGCTCTTGAAATGGTTCTTCAGGCAACTGTGTTGCCTGAAGAACCATTTCAAGAGCCACTGACCAAAGACTTGGTATAATAGTATGTTTGATGGAATTTCTGACAAATGGCAGCTATTGCACTGACAATGTTCTTGCACTCAAACAATGATTTATTTTTAACAAACCAAAATGACATCAACTGTTTGTTTAAAACAAAATTAAAAAAATAATGAGCATGGTTGTACAAACAGAAGTGATATTTTTGTCAAGTTCTTAATTGTTAAAACTTATTTTTGTAACTTAATTTGACAACTTTGTTGAAGCCAGGTCTTTTCTTTGAGAGTGCATTCAGAGAAATTTATTTGTCGTACTATCCCAGAGATCATGATCCATTGCTGAAATCCTAACTTGACACCTTACTCTTAACCAAAACCTTAATTCAACTCCTAAGGCTAATCCTAAACCTAAGCTCTTTAATCCTCCACCACAACCTATCAGTATGGGGCAAGTGGGACATGGACAAAAGTTGGTTTTGATCATGATGATACAGAATAACAAGAGAAGATTTCAGTAGCTTCCCACAATGCATTGCTTCCAATGGAGGTTTTTGCACAGCTACTGATGTGAATCGTTAGAGATGAAACATGGGTAAATTGACAGTACTGATCACGAACGTGCATTTTAAGATTGTTTCATCTCTAACGATTCACATGACTACCTGTACAAAAACTTCCATTGGCAGCAATGCATTATGAGAAACTACTGATATCTTCTCTTCAGAAAACATTGAGAAGATCAAGGCCATTTAAATCATCAAAACATGGTCTTTCTTAGACTCTGTCTTGCCATTGGTTGCTCTATAGCAATTAACAGCCAATCAGCTTTTAGCTGACCAAATATCTGTCTTGACAGTGACGGTTGTACTGTATTAAAGGCACTATCAGCAAATCCATGCAAAAGGATTTGAAATTTGCAGGAGTAGCTTAAAAGTGAAAGCTAAGTCTGTCAAATTCTCATAAAATATTTTTTATGAAAATGAAAAATTTGCAAAACAAAGAAGACAGCAGTGTAGAAACAAATACAAATCTCCATTCAATTGCATGTTGGAGGAAGATTCCCTACAGTCAGAAGACTTCTTATGCATATTAGGTTGTTTCTAGTCGTATCACTCGCAAGGTGTATATCAGGAAATATACACTCGCTATTAAATGAAAAAAAATAGGACTTTAGAGAAATTTTTTGATGTAGCAAATAACCGATAGTTCCTTTAAGCAGATCCAAATTCAGGTGTAATTCACATTGAGACTGCAACAATATTTGGTGAATCAGTCCATTTTCAATAAAATCACTTGTGTTTTTTAAAAATAAACATCACCCCTACTATAATGTATCTTCACTTGTATACCCCCATGTTATAATGTTATATTCCTGAATTGTATCCCAAGTCAGTGATATAGTCCTTAACGTACAGGTGAATCTAGAATCTGACATTTCAGGATATTTGTTCGTTTATTACTAACACCAACCCCAAAACTTTTGTATTGTTCTTTCCTGTGTCCTTCATTTAGCTCGCACGAGTCCTTCTTCGTTCCATTTCCCTAACCTTTTAAGTCAATCCCCAAAGCGCATGCATTAAAGCAGACATCATGTGTTTTGTTAACCCAAGATGTGTATTATTTTAATTTCTATTCATATGTTTCACCTTTTAAAAAAATTATTTTAAGTTTACAACACATTAAGTACAAAAGATAATGTCATTTAAAATCTTGTGTAATCTTTAACAATGAAAGGTGCACTTAGTAACTTAGTAACATCTCCATAAGAACTCTTGAAATCTACAAAATCGTTGTAAATTGTTTGAGATTGTGCATAATTTGTTAGCCAGAAACTTCCAATTGGAAAGCCCCATTTTGCTTGCATATACCCAAGTAAATCTCATTTCTGGTTTTGCAGCTTTTGAAAGGGATTAATTAATGCCAAAACTTCCATAACAAATTCTACTGAAACTTCTTATTCTCAATTATCTATTCATCCTTCATAATTATTGAACCAATAATACAACTGGAATGGTTAATTAATATGGGGACATGAAGACAATAATAACAAATACCCATTGCTAACAATCACCCTTTATTTCTTTCACTATACATTGCCAAATGGTGTATATTTTAACTACTCAGGCAATCTCTGAAGAACGTCAGGAGGGATATGGTGCATTATACAACATATAAGTATAGCGCCATTAGGTAAATATGGAGGAATTAACACCACCAAAACAAGCGGCTTATATCATCTCATTACCCATAACTGGTGAATTGATTTATGTGGGCGTGGTGGTCGCATTTCATTTTGCAGGGTGCTTTGTATTTAAAAGCAAGGGCAGCATTTTAATTGCAAATCATTGGGATATAATGCATTTTGTTGCTCCTCTCACAATCACTCGCTACCCTCCCTCTGTTAGTAAATAATTAATATAGATTGACGTATTAATGGTAATATCTGGTAGGTGGTTTTTGGTGCCTGTTTGGAGCAGGGCATTGTGGGAAATAGTTATGACTCTGGTTTTAACAGGTCTATCATGATGGGGTGTTTGGGAAGGTATTAAGTTTGTGAAATTTCTGGGATTTTATTCTCTGTCAAATACCATTGGTTTCTAAGTCAGTTTTATTTTCATTTTTTCTTTATTTGTTTATAATTACTATGTTTTATTTTGCATGTTAATTTATCATTTAATTGGTAACTTTTTGGTTCTGTTTTTCATTTTATGTTACCAGTTCATTGAATTTGTAAATATAATGGAAACAATGGGATATATATTTCTTAAACATGTGTGTTCAGTTATTGTACCTTTTTATCCTTTGATTTGTTGATTAAAATACTTAATCTAGCAAACTAAAATAACATTTTACCCCATTTACTGAAAAAGAAATTATCCCATTTGACATTGTGATTGAATATTTAGGAAAAATAAGAGTGCTGAATAAGAAAGAAAATTTCATTGCATTAAGAGTAACCAATTTACAGATTTTAAATCAAGTTTTTTCTTTTCCAAATTGTTCTTATTATTTTTAAGTCTACACCCACTAATTTTCCCCTCTCATACCCTGTTTGATATCTTCATACCTTTGTCATGCTAATCATATTCTTGTCTTCTTGTCGGTCAAAGGGTGAGATTTACACTTCTGACTCAATATGCCAAAATGGTGTATCTACTATTTAGTCCACTAACACTACAGAATGTATCATTTTACAACAGTTTTTTGCTAATCTTCCACAAACACTGAGCTGGAAAAATGATGTAATTGGTAGCAAGAATCAGATAAGGATATTATCTTTTTCTGTATGTGTTACCAACATACCAACAATGACCCAAAAGATCTGGGTTTTTAATATTTTGGCAGGTTACATTTTTTCCATGTGTGAATCATAAAATTGTAGCAGAAAATTGGTGTAAAATTATGCACTATGTTGGCAAACTAAATGAAAAATAACACCACTTCTGCCTTATATGGGCTGACTTGCTATCGCTGGTTTCCAAATTTTGATTCCCAGCAGCACATATTTGCACCACCTTTTAATTCACAATTATTTTGTTTCTGTTATTTGAAGTTTTGAGCACTATATTATGGACTCTTCAATACTATTTTTTTTACCTTGTTTTTATTTTTGTTTAAAAATGTTCTTTCATTTCTAATTAAATGATCAAATTTGATATTTGGTGTGAAAGTGGCATAGAAATGTAGAGTCAAATTCTAAAAGCCATTAAATACGGTGGTTTGCTGAAAATTCTAAAATCCTGTAAGTGCTAGCCCTTCATGACGACAAAGACACGTCCTGTACCTGCTGTACACTCATTTGTCCGCAACCCAACTATTTATGGTAAGAGGGCGCACTTGTGTATATACATCGTGTCATTCACGTATTGCTTTTTTTCATTCTTGCTGTTTATTCCATTAACATCTTACCCCCACTCAAGACGGAAGGCCAAACAACAGCTGTACTTTAAGATCTCCACCCTACCACCGACTTCTAGGTAATGTTTCTAACACACACTATAAAGAACACTTGCAAATTCTCATCTTCAGAGGGCATAATTCGCTTTCCCTGTATATCTCAGAGACAAAAAATTTGAATTTTTGCAACTGCAGCATGCTCCCTGCTAAAGTTGAAAAGTTCTTCCCAACATGCTCTCTGATATAACGCAGGAATTTTGTGCGGAAGATGGGAATGGCACGATTTATAGTGAAAGTAGTTTTTTTTGCACTTGTAACATACGTCCCCGTAACTTTCCGCCATTTTGTTTTCTTATTCGTGTTTTGTGGACTAATGCAGACTAACAGAATGTAAATACAGCTAACAGCATGTTATTTTATTGAATCTCTCTTTGAAACGAGACTCTCAACTTTGGTGTATTTTTAATTTTTGCTTGCATTCTTATATGATCAAAGAAAGCCGCGTGTAATTATGCGATTCCTAATCACTCTGATGCAAGTGTGGTATTGGATGCTTTACAAGCGTTATCTGTCATCCAAGAATGCAAGCTTGCGCACGAGTTCATCGAACGTGCGCTGCTTTTCAATTTGAATACAATATGCACGGTGCATGGATTTCATTAATTAACCTTTAAATCTCTGCATGGCCTGAATCAACAATTACTACCATGTGAAATTGAACACCAATAGAGAGAAAAGAAAACCTCGCCACCAGTCACCATTTTGGTTTTGGTGTGAAAATAAATAAATATAGCACATTCACTTACAAGACAGGTACAGACGGAACAAATAGTTAAGATAGTTTGAAAGTCACCTTTTATGACAAATTTTTCTGATTTTCACCCAAAGTTTCTTGCTACATTTCTTATACTTTCTTGAAGTATGGGGGTGTGATGTTTGTTCATTATGCACAATACATTGTTGCACACGTCACAGTCCCCCCACACACAAACACTTGCATTTTGTTTTGCTCTGCTTATTAAAAAAACAGTACTGCTGCACACAAGAGCTTCTCACGATGGCGCTTTACTTTCATACCTCACATGCTTTTTTTTTTACCCAAATCCATTGAAAAACAAACTGAAGATGCTGCTGTGATGTTTGTCGTTGTTATTGATCATTTTCTTGTGTTGTCTTATATTCCGCTCTACCTGAAAATATTATAGGAATTGAACGAGAAACAATTCTTGGCGTATCTGTTTAAAATGTGTGTTACAATTTGTGGTAGTTTAGAACGTATGGTTTAAAAGTGGCAATTGCATTGCTGTGGGGTTTGAATTTAACCAAATAATCACCATTTATTGAAGCTATTCAACTTTGCAAGCCTTTTCAAATTCTGTCGATTTCTGAGGCACACCGTGTTTTAGGTTTTAACCACAATATTTTGTATTTATATTACTTAACATTCAGTACTAAATTTGTAGATTCATGTGAAATTTTATTCATAAATATTTGAAATTTGATTCATTTTTAAGTTTATTTATATCCTGATCTGTCAGTCAGACTTGATGTAATTAAATACTACTGTGGAAATAAGAATTTTATGTGAAAAGAAATTAAATTGAAGGTACTGATACAAAATGAAAATATTCATGGGCAATAGAATTGCAGGGAAGCCTATTGTGAAAATGCTATGGAAGTAAAATCAGCCATTCAATGTTTCCATCAGTTTAGGGGGGTTGTACTGGCTTAACATGGTATTAGTTAAACCAATTTGTCATCTGTTTTGGCAGTGTGCAGCTACAGTTGGCTTAACATAATTTTGTTTTTCTTGTAAATGTTTTTGTTTTGAATATACAGCTGTTGATTTGTTGTTTGATAAAATGCATCGCTGAATAATATTAGCCTAACCTGTTAACCCCCTGAGTTCTACCACCTTTCTTACAAAAGATTGGCCAATTACATAACGTAATGTGATATAAACTCTGAGTAAACCAATCAAAAGAGACCATCAATATACCTGAATGTATATTTCTTACCATGTCTCTGCTCACATAAAGCTATGACTGACCAATCAAATTTGCTTGGCTGGTAGTGCCCAGGGGGTTAAGAGTTCACAACATACTAAAGCATCTAATCCAGAGGGTGTTTGGAATCAATCCCACAATGCATTGCTATGTGCTTATACTTTACTGTACTAAACACATAAGAGACAAATAGTATTCGAGAAGTTTAAGAACTGCATGACTTTTCATGATCATGCAATGAATTCCTCAAATAGCACCTTGTGGCCTAAAATGATTGTAAAAGTCACGGTTTATATGTGTTAAGAATAGGATTTTTGAGGGATCACATTACCTTATTGACGTGAAATTTCCCAAAACCAGTGCATTGTGGGATGGACTCAATACATCGTCTGCATCTAATCAGAGTTTTGCTCAATTTTCTCAAAACTAAGGGCACGTTCTGGATATTAAGTAAACGAATGCATAGAAAGATGATGAATTATATATAGTACATTTTGAGTGATTTTGTTATTATGTAATATTCATATATCACAAGGCCCTTTCAAGGCAAAAAATAACAAAGCCAATCTTTGATTTAGTTTCTCAACATCATAATCCTGTAGAATACGGTAAAAGTTTAAATTGTTTGTACCGCATATATTTTTACGTTATTCGCACACTTCTGAATTATCCTGAAGTTAAGAATGAGTAAAGAATTTTATTTGGGCTATGTAGGAAATCTGAATTTGAATGTGACTTTAAAAACAAGCAAAAATGTTTGAAATTGTTGAAGTGTGAAAAATTAATGGTTTGGATATTAGTACTTTTACAGTAGTTTTGTTACTGCTTTTTTGTTTGTTTTGGCAGAAGGTTGTAACAGGGGTGGCACCAGGGTAAAATCATAGGAGGGGCAAAACATCATTTTTGCGCAATAATTGCGTAAAACCCCTGTTTTTCCTAAATTTTGAAAATCTCAGGGGGGGGGGGCACCTCCCTGGTGCCGCCCCTGGGTTGTAACTGTATTCTTGGGAAACTAATATTTTTTTTTTTTTTTTTTTTCGGTAAAAGTTTAAATTGTTTGTACCGCATATATTTTTACGTTATTCGCACACTTCTGAATTATCCTGAAGTTAAGAATGAGTAAAGAATTTTATTTGGGCTATGTAGGAAATCTGAATTTGAATGCGACTTTAAAAACAAGCAAAAATGTTTGAAATTGTTGATGTGTGAAAAATTAATGGTTTGGATATTAGTACTTTTACAGTAGTTTTGTTACTGCTTTTTTGTTTGTTTTGGCAGAAGGTTGTAACAGGGGTGGCACCAGGGTAAAATCATAGGAGGGGCAAAACATCATAGGGGGCGAAACAGTACAAAATGAACTCATTTTGGTCAAAACCCCCTAATTTTTGTGCAATAATTGCATAAAACCCCTGTTTTTCCTAAATTTTGAAAATCTCAGGGGGGGGGGGCACCTCCCTGGTGCCGCCCCTGGGTTGTAACTGTATTCTTGGGAAACTAATATATTACCTACACATTTGCCATGACAAGGCCTTGAAGATTTTGGCCTATTTTAGGTCAAACCATTTGAGAAAATTGAGCAAAATGTTAAGACAAGGGTCTTTGGTGCAGTGAGCCTAACTTAGACTGGGACTTGTGAGTGGTATTTTGGAACTTCCACCTCAGTTCTACTAGATCTGTGGGCAGTATAACCAATTCAGCATATTAACCTTATGTTTTTCTCTCTCACAGCAAATTAAAAGTTGTTGTGATTTCCAAAACTGGTGCAGAATTGTGAAATTGGAATTTTTTGGCTTCATTAAAAAAAGTTCAGATGTATTGCGTGGTACATATAATAACACCTCTTGTTTTGTGTCATGGTGCTGTTGTCTTCATCAGCTCAGGGACTGATTTTTTGGATTGAAGATATGGATTTTTCTTAGAAATCCCCCTGGGGTTTTTTATTTAGAATGATAATATTTTGTCAGAAAAAGTTACCCCACATTGTAGAAATTTGGGTTGCTTTTTCAAAATCAATAAGAAGTATTAATTCCCAAAACTAAGGTCGATCATCTTCAGTCAGTTAATACACCAACCATATGTTTGTGCTTTACAGTCAATCAATCTATAGTTCCAAATTGGTGGAAGGCTTTACACATTAATACTAACGAGGGACTAACATAGGGACCTTGACAGCAACTTTGACATACTGGATAAATTCAAATGATATTCATTTCTAGAAACCTTTTTTACTAGAAATGTGGGAATGCCAACAGGCTTGAGTTATTGTTCTATTCTATTATATTCTATGATATGAATCATTAAAATATAACACAAATTCTTCTCAAGTGTTGAATTGAATTACTTTTACTGCATAGTTGCGGCAGCAAACAACTAACTCAATTGAAGCTGTTATCAACTGAAGCAGCCAGTGTAACTCGCCATGTGTATGTAAATCTGTTAATTAACAGCGGTGTTTTTGTTTGGGGCAAAAGTTGATCAATTGTAATATTTTTTGTTTTATTTCTTGGAGGTTTGCATGATAGTGTATGTTGTAGTCACATGGATTAGCAATTGTGCATATGTATGAACACATCACCACTTATTTGAAGCCAAGAAATTCACTAGAGAGACTTAAGTATAATTCAAAAAAGCCCCTGAAGTCATCTCCGTGTAATTTAGTGTGAACTGTATTATTTTATATCATATACATTTTGTTGATCAAGTCTTCAATTATAAGAAATGCAAAGTAGTACTTGCACTAAATCCCGGCTAAGTGGTCTTGCCAGTAATCCATATTCCATACATGGTGTTTTACTGCTGAGCATTTTAATTTAAACCAGGCAGATTCCATTTTATAGAAATTTTTGTTTGTTAAATATTTGTCTCTTGACACCTAAGATCAGTGGTCAATTGATGAAATTTAGTGTGAATACAACAAACTTAACCATTTTAATGAGATAAATTGGGTTTTTATTTTCAATTTGTTTCTTTGCATGGGTGAAAGTCTACCAACATAATATTAGTCAAATCATCAAAATTTTCCAAAGTATTTCAGTGGAGAAAAGTCTGGTTTCAAATTCGGTGTACTTACTCAAAATTAATCTTCGTCGGTCATTTTCACCCATGTGTTTACACACGTGTAATTTGTAAATATGTAAAGATAAACATTCCATAACAAAATGTCAAACTCAAAAAAGTTTGGTGATATATGTACAGTAATACCCCAATAATCTGCAATGTTATTTTTTTCATTCTTTGATTATCTTACAGAAAGAAAGAATTACCCCCACATGAAAATGGAATGATCTACTCAAATGGTGCCAATGGTGAAGGTGAGATAACTCTAAAATAATTCTAAAGTAAAATATTCTGTTAACTTGGCCAAAATAAATTACAATTTTCGTTCTAGGAAACCATAGCTTCAATTGCAGCCCAACCAATTTGCATGTCATGAACTTTTGACAATCTGAATGTAACCATTCTTAATATAATGCAATAGTTAACCAGGTATTAATATATATAATGAATATTAAAGGAGATAAATGGGGAAATTGATCCATCCTGGGAAACGAACCTAGGACCTTGACTTACAAGAACTGTGCCTTAGCCACTTGGCCGTGGCAGCTTTGTGACTGGGCAGGTTGAAAATTCTTGGTTCTCAACCAAAATTACCATTAATATTTTGTAATTGAAAAAAAATACTAATGATATATGATTATGATGTTAGGTTTCCTAATTATCACCTTTGTTTGGTACTCATTGTTGATTTTTTTTCTTTGCATTCTTACCTGCTGCCATCTCACAACAATAATGATATTACAGCTACTGGTGAGTATTGACATCTTTATGTTCCTTTATGTTTTTGCCATAGATTATTCTATCATAGAATCTTTGCCAAATGTAGAAAGTAAAACATGTTGAATTTAAGCAGCCAAAGTTAATGGTTGGTATTCTAAAGAGTCTAACTTTAGACCTGGGTTTAAACCAGGGTTAGTCCTATATGGATGGACCTTTTTTCCTTTCAAAATACTGTGAAAGTTAAATGTAACGGGTGAGAAAATTCCTCATGGATGGGCAGAACTGGCCCATCCAAGTGGAAGTTTCTTACCCGTTACAGCACATTTTAGATGTAAGTTGAAAGAAAAAAGATCCACTCATGTAGGACTAACCTGGTTTAAACCCAGACTAAAGTTAGTCTCCATTCAGAATACCAACCAATGATGATGCTTCAAACACAAAGCCCTTTTTTTATTTAAAAAAAATATTTGGTGTGATTTGGTGATGTCAGGTGATCTGTAAACAAAAGTTGTCTACATAAAAAATGTAACTACAAAACCACTGAACTCTATTAAATAAATTGGATGAATAAGCTAAGTCTACATTGAAGTCAGTACCAAATGCCAAGCTTATGTTTAGAATTGAAATGAAAATTGCAAGCATGATATTCCCATGGCAGGCCACAATTCATAAATGTGTGAATCTTCTAGATTCAAACCAGCTTTTTGTTGATTTAATAATGATCACACTTGAGCTTAGAAATGATGTTAATAATTTCTGTTTCCTTTTCGTATTATACACTGCCGCACATCTCCAAATGTAGGACCTACATAGATCCACTGACCTATGAAGACCCTAACCAAGCTGTGAAAGAGTTTGCTACGGAGATTGATGCCAACTGCATCCGCATCCTGGAGGTCATTGGTGGAGGTAAGGTCATAGGTCAAAATACCTGTCAATACAAAATATGAACAAAACTTTCAAAACTGGTGAATGGGCCAAAACAAATTTTGTGATTGAGACGGTAGATATGGTCTGTTTGTAAGTAATTTTCTCTGTCATCTTTTGCAGGTGAGTTTGGCGATGTCTGTGCCGCACTCATGTTGACTCCCGAAAAGATGACGTGCAAAGTAGCTGTGAAGACCCTGAAGACGACCTCCACTGACAAGGACCGCAATGACTTCCTCTCAGAGGCTTCCATCATGGGTCAGTTTGACGACCCCAACGTCATCAAACTAATGGGAGTTATCACGAGAACTAGGCCGGCAATGATTGTCACTGAGTTTATGGAAAATGGCTCTTTGGATACATTCTTGAGGGTCAGTATGAGGGAATGATGGTTGTATGAAGGTTATACAAGTATTGTGCGAGCAATATTAAAAACATAGCAGAGTGTTCAATTTTATATTTTACAAGGCAAAGTCGAGTGAAGTGGAACAATGAAAGTTTGACAAAAGTGATATATTTTTCTTATTGCACCAACATAAGCAGGCAATTATGTTCTAATATAACAATAAGGATTTTTCAATGGTTAAAATATTTCACAAATCAAATCAGTAATATTGTGATATAATGTGGTATATAATCTCCTTCAATAAAGCTGCTGAACTACTGAATTTCTGCATAACAATTGAATATCTGTAAATCATGCTGAGGGCTGGAGTACAAGTTGGGGTTTAGGGTTGGGTTAGCATTAGACAGCTGAAAATCACTATTAGTTTTTTATTTGTTTCATATGAAAGGGGGGGGGCTGAAGAACTTAATGCATAATGTGATGGGTTGTACGTGGGAGTACATACTTTTTATCTGGATGACCTAATTTTGAGTGGTATCATGCTATTTTGAATTAGTACAAAATATCAACTTTGTTGTGTTAATTCATATGTAATTATTTCACTAACTTGTTTTCTCGTAGAGATTGGTATTTATTGTGAGCTATGTCTTAAGGTTTAATTTTTTTAAAAGTAATATAATGATATTAAAACTAATGAATTGACACGATAAACACAATGGTGCTTGTTGAGTTGGTCGTGTGTAAAGTTCATTACTCAATCGGTTTTTATTAGGACAATGATGGTAAACTAACGGTGATGCAACTTTTAGGCATGATGGGCGGCATAGCGTCCGGGATGCGCTACCTATCGGAAATGAACTTTGTACACCGAGACCTCGCTGCACGCAATATTCTGATTAACAGTAACTGTGTGCAAGGTCGCCGACTTTGGCTTATCGAGAAGGAAATCGGAAGGAAGCCTATGAGACTACGGTAGGTTCTTCTTAAAACAAGTATGAAATGTAGGTATTATTGTTTTAATTTGCGTCTTGAAGATTAAGGTTTACACTATAGCCATTTACGTGGACAGAAAATTGGGCATGCAAAATGTTGTAAAATGCACTCCCTATTCAAACAGATGCTGTAGCTAATGATTGATTCAGAAAATATAATTGGTTAAAATTTCGAGCATACCACGTTTTGAAAAATGGATGTCACTAAATATCATTCAAAAATGGTGTGATGGTGAGTGGTATGTGATGTGAAGTGGTGTTGATTTTTTGTATACTGTTTACTGTGATAAATATTTACCACCTGTTGGAGCATATATACATATAAATAACATGAATACATCTTGAACATTTAATTTCCAGGAGGTAAAATTCCAATCCGTTGGACTGCTCCCGAGGCCATCGCCTACAAGAAATTCACGTCTGCCAGTGATGTATGGAGCTATGGTGTAGTTATATGGGAGATTATGTCGTATGGAGAGAGGCCCTACTGGAACTGGCCAAACCAGGATGTAAGTCATAGGCCCAGTTGATTTAGATCAAAGATTTGGTTGGAAAAAGAATAAACTTTTGTGTCAAAAGGGATATTCCACTTGAAGTCCTTACACCCCCATGGAAGACTTATATTTTCCACATAGGTGTGTAGTTAAAATGAGATTATTCTATTGGATATACCATTTGTAAGCTATACTTAACCATGTGAAAGACTCAGTCTTCCACAGAGGGAGGGATGATTCCAAATGTAATTACCCAGTGGGCTATTGTATTCGAAAGCCATACTCCCTCGTGGAAGACTACCAAAGTCTTTAATGGGTGGGGGGGGTAGCCTAATGTTGTGTCAGTGGGGGGGGGGAAGCCTAATGTTGTGTCAGTCAGAGTAGATATGAAGTAGTTGTTTTATTAGCCAGTCAGGGTATGCATTTTATGTTAGGTATTTTGAGGGTTGACAAACAGAAGGACGTAACTTAGCACTGAAAGAAATATTAAAGAATTTCTTTAATTCTGCTGTAATACTGCTTTTGAAAAATGTGATTTTTAATATTTTCTACTAAGCAAATCTATTCATTACTCAAAATGTAAACATCTCATAAAGCTCATATATGGTACTGTAAGCAAACATTATATAAAATTATAGTAAACAAAGAAAAATGTTTAATTTTGAACAGCAGAATTAAAGAAATTCTTTAATATTTCTTTCAGTGCTGAGTTACGTCTTTCTGTTTGTCAACCCTCGTTTTAAAAGTTAAATTCTTGGATTTCGCAATATGATGCACCGCCAGCGGTTACCCTGCCAGTCCAATTTTTGACCACAAGACTGGAGCTCAACGAAAGAGTTTGTGTGATTGAAAGAAAGCAAAGGGTTTACTTTTGTAAATAGCTGTTTCAGTATGCATTCGCACGCAACCGACCATTATATTGACAAACTAACCACATGTTCCTGTGTTATGTTTGTATTACGCAGGCTCTGAATGTCGACTTTTTCCCATAATGCATCGGAAAATATCACCTCTCCGAGGCAATTGTTTGCGGCACACAGTATTGTGAAATGCAAGAATGGTGGTTGACTAGAATAATGCCCTTATCTTCTTTCTCTCGCATTGTCATAGAGATGTAAAATTGTAAGAAAATTCTGAACAGTTTGTAATAGGTTCTCTAAACCAGGGTAACTCAAAGCAAAGTTCCTATTGAACAAGATCTAAACAGTTCTTTATTGACCCATATCTTAAAAGTATAATATGGGGATGATGTTGTTTAACGGTGGATGTACTTAAGAAGAAATAGTCATTGGTACGTTAGAGAAAGTAACAAAAGGACTATGCTATTCTTCAAACTCCCTTCTCAAAGTTACTATTTAAATTAGAAATTTAGATGGAAAATACAGAGCAGCTGCTGATGTTGTAAACTTAGAGCACTCAGTGCTTGCTGTAGTAAGTTGCCTATTTCACATTAGAATTACATGCATTAACACAAATAAATTTAGTGCCGAAGAGCGGTTGGACATTTTTAGCTTGAATGAGTAGAATTTTCTGACATGTTTTATACCTGTTATTTGAGGAAAATTGGACTAATGCGACTCATACGTGCATTAGTTGTAAATATTTTCTTACTTGAGCTTCTTTGCAATTGCGTGGTGTCTAGTTCAATACGATAAATAATATAAAATTGTTAAGCTTTACCACGACTAGAACTAAAAAAAATGTTTCTTTGTGCTTAAATTACATTTATTCTGCAAGAAACGCTGGTCATTGGAACCGTTGTTATCATTATACAGGTAAGATTAAAGGACCGTCTGAGAAAGGGATACAGTATTACCCCCCTCCCATGGACTGCCCGGAAGCTCTCCATCAGCTGATGTTGGATGTTGGCGAAGGACCGTAAAACCATCGGCCGACCTTCTTACCATTGGAGAAACGCTTAGATCGGCTATTAGGAATCCCAAGGCGCTTAGACCCACTGGCAAAAGACACGTAAGTAGTTGGGTAATTAGAGGTCCATTCATACATCTGCACCTACATTGTGGTGATTTGCATGGTCGAGTATAGCAGTTGCTTTCTATTGCAGCTAGGCACAGCCCATCCTCAAATCCAGATTAAAATGAATTGAACTTTATGTAGTACTGAGGGCAAGTATATTGTAGTCCATTTTCTCACCTCTGGGCAGTGATGTCATAACCTGACGCAGCTTTTATGCATGCATCAAGATATGCCATCTTTAAGCCAGCGGCGCGAGGTTTACTGGTGCGACCATCAAATCTCGCGTGACGTCACTGCAACGGAGTAGGGAAATGAGTTTAGTAGTAGAATAAATACAGTGTGACAATGCACAATTCGGTATAATGCAGATGCAGTAGATTGAATGGACCTTTAATCATGTTCAGTTGGGAGCTTTATATGCTGTGCCATATTTGATGTTAGAAATTTATTAAAAATGTTAATGTAAGTGCAATTACTTGGGGCTCAGTGGTACTGACTTACACAGCAACCAGAGGGTGTTTTGACTAATCTCATAATGCAATGGGGCCTGTACCCCCAAATTGTACTGTACTCTACTAAATACATGTAAGTACTTAAGGGATAAAAGTGTTCAAGAAGTATAAGGACCAACAAGACATTCATGGATCATGATAAAAAATTCGTAGTACTAGTGCTTTGTGGGCCAAGTGCATAAGGGTTTTTTTATTTGTTAAGAAAAAAAGGATTTCGTGGGATCACATATGACCTTATTGAAGATAAAATTTTACAGAACTGGTGGCATTGTGATGGGACTCAATACACCTATGATAAAGCAATTAAAAGTAGTGTATATCTCCTTTTGTTGAGAAAATGTTAGGTTTGTGTTTGAATGCAGACATGCAAGAAACAAATATTCAAACAGGAAGCTAAAATTGGGTGATTTAAACTGTTTAATCAACATCTTACACTAGTTGTGAAATACACTAATGGAAACACTCCCCCACTGTACACGGTATAGCAATACAATATCACATATTGTATCCTATTCTTGCCACCATTGTAGTAGTTTCTCTTTCAAAGTGTACATTTCAATAACCGTTGTGAACATGGAGCTTCCAAATAATTTTTAAGTTTGTAACATTGCCAGAGTTAATGAAGACCGTTAAAACCATCTTCCCATTTATTGTATCTTCAGTGCAGCCCCTTAGCGATCCAGCAATACTTACATCAACTGTCTCCATGATGTTCCGAGTGGCTGGACAGCATCAAGATGGGTCGCTACAAGGACGACTTCACCCAAGCAGGGTACACATCCGTCTAGAAGACATTGCGCGGCTCTCACGCCGACTGCCAGCGGCTAGGCGTCACGCTAGTAGGGCATCAGCAGCCGATCATGAAGGCATCAACACAATACGTGCCCGCGGAGACGGCTTGAGGCGACGCTTATGTAGCTAGGAAACATTTCGTATATTTAGGTTAAGTTCTCCATTGTTGATGAACAGTATGTGCAAACGCTTACGAGGAGAATACCGTGGAATGGGTGCACTGTTAAAAGTGGCAGCAATAGAGGGCTTGAGTGACTCAGGCTTAATTTTTTAAGGGCATGTGATGTCTTTGCACCAGTCACATGGAAACATTTGAGATATAAATTCTATTATTTTAAGAATATAAACAGAAGATTTGGAAAAAAGGGGGAATACATAGTTTCATAAAACAAAGCCAGATAGACATGAAATCATATTACCGATGATTGGACTGCTTAAAATTGCTATTTATGTTCTTTTTTTTTTCATTTTGGACAGAATAAAGGATTGTTCACTCATATGGATATGTATGAAAGTGGGGAGGGAATGAATGTTGCATCTATAGTCAACAGTTTAGAAAAAATCACACAGGAAATCCTTAAACCCCACATGCAAGAAAGAAATAGATGCAGGCTTCTAGGAGCATAGCTAGAGGGAAATTGTATTACACAGAATTATGTTGCATTAGGCATTTTAAGCATCCATATGAAAATGTGAACATGTATATTCAACAGGTTTCAGAAATTTATCAAAAGTTGATATCAGTTGGCACAACCATTGCCAAAAAATGCTCAAAAGTGCTTGCATTCATTTACCTCCTTATTGGGAAAAGGGACTTGAAAAGGACTCGAGTTTGTGCTATAATCACAACTATTTCATATGTGACTGAGGCAAATGATATAGATTGTACATGTAGTCAGACATGAACATAGTGTTTTTGTACTGCCAGCCAGACAAATTTTGCGCACCAATTGGGATGATGGGACATGTTGCTCGTGGATTGCCCATGGCGGATACCTTGAAAGGCTTGTAAAAAAAATCAAGTTGAGATACCTCGGTGAAGCTTCTATGGACAAACCAAATGTTTAAAAAAAATTGCTTGTATCCATGCTTTTCCTTCCTTCACACATAGACACATGAACAAGTGGTTTTTTTTCTTATGGTGGATTTTTCAGAAGTACATTTTTTCCTGGAAAGATGAATTCATATTTTTAGGGCACTTTTTTTATCCCCAGTACATAGTATGTGGATAATAAAGTAAAGATCCGCTTCAAAACTTCCCAACTAACAGTATTGGTTGAAACACTTAAGTTGGATTATACCAGCCTGATGCTTGGAGCATCACATAAAAAATCTTCTGAGTTGACCTGATCCATCATCAATTGTCTAGGAATAGTGAAAATATGAATTCTACATGATGTGGATCTTAATCTGACAAGAACAAGACTGAATTGTTATATTAAAGGATTTTTTTTCATCTTAGAATTTTTTTTGGTACTGATTTTTGGTGGAAATCTGTCACTGTTAGTAAAACATGGGGCAAATTTTTGGCCTAGACTAGATGTATATACACTATGAGAATCAAAATACTCATCCTCCAAGGGCATGGGTCAGTAAATACCAGTGCTGTTGAATTTATTTCTGAACTGTACCAAAGGATTGAGATCAATATGGACTTGAAGTGACACTTATAGTGTAGATCGGATATGCCCTCTCATTGAAGTGCTTTTTCACCTAATTTGGTATCAACCATTTCCCTCAATTCCTAAGGTGCAATATTCAGGGTGTGTGTGTGGGGGGCACCTGATGGGAAGACAAGAGAATGGCTATAGAGATAGCTGTCATGCATAATTTGGGCAAGGGCCTATAGAAATCACCAGTGAGAAATCACTATGAGCTAATAAAATCACAATTCCCATGGCACAGTTCAATAGCTTTCATTCACCATTGTATTAAGCAATACACAAACATCGCCTTGTATTTTAGTATGATTTATGATACCCAGGACATGCATGGTCAGCTGTTGTTAACATGTGCTCATCCAAGGCTACTGAACTGAGCCCTTGATAGATTAGCATGCCTTACCACATAGTGAATGTCCCGGGGTACTCAACTTTATTATGAGTGGGTATGTGCCGCCCAGATTTCAAATATTGAGGCTCCGGAGCTGATTTTAAGGCCAATAAATGGGGTCTCCGGAGCTAGATTTTCCAAAAATTTTGGAAAATAAGCTGCGATTTACCTAAATTTCCAGCTACTTTTGGAGGTGTTTCAAAGAAACTTTGGTAGAATATGGCTTTATACATGAAAAGTAGGGTCTCTGGAACTGAACTGGTCATAAAATGTGGGTCACTGGAACTGAAAAAGAGCCTGAAAATGAGGGGTCTTATGGGTGGCACATACTCATACTACATCAGAATGTGGGAACCCCCTGGGAGAAATGTGTCGTAAATGTGAAGAACTTGCCCTTAGAGCCTGTAGTATATATATAGATGGGTCAAAATTTATAGCTCAATCAGATGCCATATTGGATTTTAAGAGAAGGGTTGCCATGTTAAACTTTTGCCAGCCTTTGAAGTGGTCCTGCAATGGCCCTAGCTTCTCCTTCTTCCATGGACCTAGGGTTGGTTGGCCTTTCTATATCTAGCCATTAAAACCCCGTTTTTTCAAGGGGCAAAACAAAAAAAGAAAAAAAATGATATTGTACATTTTTGCATAAAAAATAAAATATAAATATTATTGTTTGCATGTAAATTTGCCATTTCTGGTGAGAAAATATGTGATGTTATTCCAAAGATATGGAAACTTATAGTTGGACAAAAATGTATAAATTATTATTATTATAAGTTTGGAAAACAAAAGTACTGTTAATATTATTTGTATATGAAAGAAATAAATCATAATGTATTTCATAGCTTTTTGTAATTGCTGATTGAATGAAAACATAAGTTTTATGTTTTGGTCGAATTTGTAAACAAGCCACTGATGATCATGTACATAACCCTCAGAAATCTAAAACATCTTCTCACATAGCTCTTTTTATTGTACTTCCATCCAAATGCTCTTATTTTGAGATCATGGCTAATGAAATTTGACTGGGGACAATCGGATCACATTGACCATCTTATTTTTAGTTCAGTTTAGAGATCAGACCAAGTTTTGTGTGATCTTCTCTAGGAGTTCATGAGAGAGAGGGAGATCTGTGACATAACACCTCTCGTCGTAAAAGGTTAATGATTATTTAACCCAAGAGAGTGAGGTTTTGTTTTCAAATTGAAATGTGGCTCAAGTGTGGCTCAATTGTATAATATGATTTTCTCTTCCTTTGCTTAACTTATCCCACATGTGGTAATAAAATGCAGATTGTATTTTCAGAGAAATATATTTAAGCACCAGCATGCTGCACCCATCTTCTCATGATTTATCTTCCAGTTGCCATAGCAACAAGCTTTATATCAATTTTTGTTAGCACTTTACCATATTGGTTGATTGAGAAACCCACCTGCAACCAAGTTTTGTTTTCCAGTTGTAATCAGTTACTGGGAGAATCCCACATATGCTCTTCTACTTATTCATATATTTCCTTTTTTATAATTTATATTTCTAAATCTTCCACACCATTGTTTTTTTTTGCATGCCACCCATTCATCCCATTATTACCTCAATGAAGACTGGACAAATGTCAATTTGTGGCTGAATCTGCTTTGCTCAGGCCCAAGTCAAGAATGACCTATACTTGGTTATCATAATGCTGATCTTATATGGAAGCATTGCGATCACAGTATCTTTAAAATATTTGTAGTAAATGTGTAGACAATTCTCTGTTTTCAGTGCTCAACTTGAGACATGTTCCCACACTGCAATCTTACAGGCAAGCTGGTAACAGACGGGCATCATAGGAGGTTATACAGTCCTTAGGCCTACTTGGCAAGAGCTGCAAAGGGCCCAGTCTCAATTTAGGCTGAATAATTCCCAGGTTACCCTCAATCAATCTTAATAGCTCAGACTTGGGCAAGAGCAACTCAGATTGGTCACATTTACATTTATGGTCCACTCATACCTCAAAAACCCTGGTAAAGACATTTAGTTGATAAACCAAGTATCGTACACACCTTTTTACCTTATTAGAGCTACTTTGTTTATATGAATTTAATGAAATGTTTGAAATATAGCACGCAATGCTGCTTGATGCTTCCACTAATTATAATTACTTATTTTCATATTTTAAATTATGAATATAATTGTACTGCAGAAATCCCCCCTTTTTTAATTTGCCCTACCTAATTTTATGTTATAAGAATGAAGTATCTGTATAGTAAATTCTATGATGTTTTAACACTTTAACTGAACTTTTGCTTGTTTTTTTATTTTTTACCTGTGATTTTACTTAAATTTTGTATTAACAGTTATAAATACTGGGAATAATGTGAAGTGAATTACGTGCTGTTTCAGGTGATATGTATTATTGGATAATCACACAAATTCAAAGGGTAAAGATAACAAATAAGTTAGCAAAAGAAACATTTTTGGTTATTTAAAATTGAAGAAATAATGTTGGTTTACAAATTGAAGACTTTTTTGGATTATGTGGCTTCACTGAGCTCGTCTCATTTTTAACCATGTAAATTCCACCAAGTCTTAAGGAGTAGGTATTATCTGTAAAGAAATGACAAGTATGATTTTCCTGTTACCCAGCATGCCCTTAGATTAATTTTACTCACAATTCAACCAATTTTGAGTGCACAGTTGTCTTGACACATATCAAAACTTTGTGTTGTACTGTCATGAATTATGGAAATAAATTTTTCCCTTAAATTATGAGTTTAATACAAACCAATATCTAGATTATTTAGATATGGATATTTTATATTACGCTGGAATATATTAATCTTTGGTGCCTAATTAATGCTATGAAAACATGTTTTGGTGCATGTAAAATTTTAAATAGAAAGTCGGGAGCGATCATAGTATATTAACAACAAAATTATCTTCGTAATTATTTCTTTGCTGAAGGAGATTTGTTTCCTTTTATGTTAGTATTTTATGATCACTCCCTGTGTTGCATGTAAATAAGAAATTAATGTGCATTCCAGCACGAACCCCAAAGATATAAAAAGAAGTGCGGTTTTACAATTCATGTGGTTAATAGATTGTATATATGTTTGTTGTGTGATTTTAGTATTATTTTTATTATATCAATTCCAATGAGCAGTACAAAAAACAGGGTCTCAGTTCTCAAACCAAACACTTTTCATCAATGTGGCTACTTGCTTTTTAGTGTGTTACCCGTCTGGGCCTGTAGGTGACCATTATCGTTCAGAGTTCATTTTTTCCCCAAAAAATTTGTTTTCCCCAAAATTAAAAAAATGATGTATTTTACTATATTTGGAATTAGCATGAATAAAATACATTCATATGAGTCCAAACAAACCTAGTCTTAGGTCAGTGGTTTTTGAATCCACTGTGCCTCTGAAATTTTTTAAGGGTAAATCAGAAGTAAAATCAGCCCCTTTTCAAATTCTATTATCCTCTGACCGGGATATTTTTTGCCTGTGATCGGGACAATTGTTGCATTTACCGGAAACTTGCCCTCTCAAAACCACCAGGCTGGCTACATGCCTGGAAACACTTCTCTACAACCATAATATTTTATTTGGAAAATTGAGTGCTTTTAAATTTTGGTATCATGAGGTGTTAATGAGAGTAGACTACTCCACTTTGGTGATGAGTGTTGACTTTGAGTCCGAGATCTCTAAAAATCAACAAGAGAGTATCAATATGAGCTAAATTATTTAGATATGTCAAAGTTTTTATAGAGTTTCCATAGTAATTTTATTATGATCACAACTACATGGAGTGGGTGGGAGTTTAGTTGTGTAATTGGTGCAGGAGATGATTGAAATGATATGATTGTTCAAATGACTGTTAAATGATTTTTACTGTGTATATGGAAATGTGCAACTTATAAATTGAGTACAATATTATTATGTTTTCATGCATTTTTACTACCGAACTTGGACTTCTAGAAATTGATATAAGGATACATAATGAAAAGTGGAGGGTTTCAAATCATTGGATATAATCGAATAGGCCAACCCTTTGATATATTTATATGGTCTTTTCTGCATTATATAATGCTTGTATAGCTCGTAACATATCAATTCCACTGATCTCAGAAGCCAGTATACAATACTTCCAGTTGTAACAGATTCCAGAGGGCCGAGTTCCGTAGACCGTCCATTATGTTAACTCCTGTACTCTAACTAACAGAAGATGTGAAAACTGTACAAGTATATGCTCACTGGTTGTACAATCCCCAGCCAGAATCAGTACTAGTTTGTTGGGTCTACTTGCTAACATGTAGTCCACCTTCCCTCTCTTTTGTAACTTGATCTTTGGGGTTTCTTTCTGTTTCTGTGTACAACTTTTACAGTATTATGGGTCTAACTGTATATAGAAAAGATTAATAGTTGGGGTGCATTCTACTGAAATAAATAAATACAAACTTGTTTGTAAGGAATGTCTGCATTTCAAAACAGATAAAACCCAGTACATTGCTTGTAAATAATAAAAGCTGATTTAAAACATAACTGAAACTAAATGAAAATAAACATCACTATTAAAACAAAAATGGTCTAGTTTTTGTTTCTGTATATCCACTGAAACCTGTTGAATTTTTATACTGTACAGTAGTATTTTACACAGTTCAGTGTCGTGAACATCCTGTGCATTCTTAAGAACTCTGCATTGTTATGTTCACAGGTCAACATAGAAGTTGACCATTTGGAAAAGCACAGAGGAGTACCAAATCCTTGTGTGCAGACTACTGTTTTTCTTACCCCCCCTTGGAAATTAATTTAGGGTTTTAATCATTTGAAACAATAGACCTGTTTGGCAGGCACCCTCTGTTGATGTTCGTTGATCTGTGTAGAAATCCAATGTACTTCATATTTGTATTATAAATGTCTCACATGTGTAACCAAATATAGAGGCAGGTATTTGTTTGGTTGTTATCCATATGCTTTAAAAAAACAGGCTCTACCTCTCTCATTATCTATCCCTGGTTTAAAGGGTTGTGTGATCCAATGTCATTTTTGTTGACATTTCCTTTTTAACAAATTGTATGGAAGGTATTGCGCTGCATGTGCTGTGGGTGTACAGGTTGCCTAGTAGTTCACGGGGTGCATTTTGTAGGCCTAATTGTTTCTTTTACCTGGGTAGAGTCAAGGGAAGATAACATCTCATTTCTTACGTGGTCTTAAGAGTTGCTTGTATTTACCAATGGGAGAAACTAAGAGATTGTAAGACATCCTTATCTTGGTTTATGCCAAGACTATCTTATTCTCATGACTTGGTGCAGTATGTAAGTTTACCATTTGCAAAATCAGTACTGCGAATTGATACAAAAAATGCACTGAAGTACAGTACAGAACCTCATCGTTTTGAGAAATTGCTTGCATTGAGGAAAACTATCACCAACGATGGTGTCAAGTGAGTTTTTTATACACTACTAGATATCCTGGTATATAGGTAATAATATGGTACATTGTATACAGATTTGTCTATCACGCTATCTGTCTCCATTTTCAACCCCCATCTGCTATTCAACTTGTGTTGTAGAGTAGTTGTGCAATATAATCACTGCCATGCTCATTGCCCAGGGCACAAGTTCATTAGATCACATAGGGAAGTGTATAGGAAGCAACTGTGCCTTACAGTACTTGGGTATTATGTTAAACTTTCATACCCACTGAAGCAGTATCTTTCTATGTACTTTGTGTATGCGGATCACTGAACTTTTTTCCCTAAAAACTAAGAGTATGGTAACTATAGTAAATGCATGTCACTAACCCTTATGTTTATTATGTTTATATATCACTGGACCCTTGGAATGTGATACCAGAATATTCATAGCAGAAGTGATTATGTAATGGTTCATTTAGCAATATGTTCATAAATGTGATGCGATCAAGCAAAATGAGTCTGAAGTCGGTCAGTTTGGATTTTTACTTTTCCATGTAACTGTATGCACCATTTAAAAAGCTACATTTGCTGAAACCCCCATTGAAGTTGACCAATTAATTCCAAAGATATAATCAGTTGAAGGATGGCAAAATCAATAGGAAACAAAAGAAATTTTTTTGTTTGGCTATATCTCAAAATCAATATTTGCGACTTCAGACTCATTTTGCTTGAACACATCACAAATGAAGACCTTTTTTCACACAATCCCATGATGTATTTCACAAGTGGACTATCATGATCATTGATGATTGCATAACTTTCAAGATGATATTATCACACAAAACTGCATAAAACATGCAGAATGACACTTCAGAGCTTATTGGTCACAGCTGTTTGAAGGTCTCATTTCTTAGGACAAAAACAAATAAAACAAAAAAATATCAATGGCGACATAATTTGGACAAAACTATTTAAATTATTTATTAACAAATCTTGCAAAATAAAAAATTAAATTTTATGAAATTTAATTGCGGGCAAATATAATTTTTCTTCAAAATCAAGTTTAACGCGCTTTCTATCGAGAATAGGCATATAGAGGGCACTATAACATACAGATTATAACATTGTAGGCCTATATGGCATGTTTCCCGCAATGGATTGTCTGATTTTTGCACAGATGTTAGCTCTTGCATGTCCCCCTACTCATAGTTTCAAAATTGTGTCGCCACTGCTTAATTTGTTATAAAAACAAAAGAGACAATTTGCATGGGGTCAAACAGTTGTCTGGTATTTTGCTAAAAGAAAACTTAACAGGCTAACTGGACCCATTGGACTACATGCTTTATTCGGTCATCATACACTTTGATGCAGTGAGCCAGTTTTGGTTTGCAAAATCCAAGAAGCTACTTCAGTCGTGTATGATAGGCCCAGTGACAATACATGCAGGAATATATGAAAAAGCTGAGTGCACAAATAATGTGCAATCTAAAGGTACACTATACACGCAAATGTGTCTTAAGTATGACGTGTAGTTCGGACATAATATTACTTGCAAGAAAGTTGTTTTATGGTCATTTCTGCAAGAAATGTAATTTTGCACTAGTTACAGATATATTTCCTCCTATCCAAGCAAAATAAACTTTTTTGTTTTCTAGAACTATGAAAATACATAAGATTCTGCAGGTCTAATGTAATTGACAAGTATATTCAGCTTGTCCAGGAGTATACTAGGATCATATAAAGTTCAATAGTAGTATATTTTACTACATTTCTGGAAAAAAGTGATAATACTGCATAACTAAGTTTCACATGATGGTCAAGTGATTCAAAATGCTAAGAGACCTTGTACTAAAACTGATAGGGATTTTATTGCACACTAGGTAAACACAGTGAGGAGATATTCCTTGTTTTTATATAACTGATCATATAATATACCAAAAAGCAATCTAATGTATGTAAATCCAATTCTTCTTTTTTAAAGACAGAAATAAAGTACAAAAACAAAACTAATGGTGAAGCTATGGATTCTATGGAAAATGCTTTTCAATGGGAGAAGAATTGTGCTGCTTGGATGATGTTGAAAAAAGATTAGGCTTTATTCCGTATTGAAAAGCGTTTTACATGGAATACGAAATGCACTTGGTTTGTCACCAAAATCAGTTGAATACAATATATACACTTTAGGCAGTGTGGCCATTTTATGACTCTGGGTCACTAGTGACCCTGATGAGTTCAGCAGACTTAATGGAATAAAGTGCATGTTCATAAAGTCTACTTAATTCATCAGGGTCACTAGTGACTCGGGTTTGCAAAATGGCCACACTGCAATTCAGATATCTTTATATTCAAACTTGCTACCCTGATATTTTAAAGCCTTACCAAATACTTGGTACGAGATATTTTGGCTACTTTACTTAAAAGATGTGGATTTCAGATATGATGTTACAAGTTCCAGTAGCACAAAAACATGGAATATCACTTCTCTTATATAGTACAAATGCATAGACCTTTTATCAGAGGGTGTGGGACGTAAACTTTAAGTGTGAATGCTGGACAATCATTATTGTACTAAATATTACAAGAGTTAACTAAAAAAAATGTGCTTCTGCTTGTGCAGTGATGTAGCGGGTGGAGGCAAAAATAAACTTTGTAATAACAAAAAGCAATCAAAGTAGCTGTGTTTTGTCTTTTATTATATTGTCTGTGTGTTGAAACTGGTGAGTATACAAGGTTCCCAGAAAAACGTATAAATTATTTAAAAATGTTTCCAACACCTGCAAAATTGGAATGTCAACAGAACCCTGGAATAACATAACATGTATATAGAGAGTGGACAATCACTGTTTAAATACAAATAGTTTGCACCAGACTATTGGCACGTTAGAGGTATGAAAAATATGCCCATTCTGCTACAGCATTCAATGGCTTTATATTAATTGAGTGAGAATTTGAAAAGCACAAGTCCTACAGGTCCACACACATACAGTCGGACAGGCTTTGTTTGTTACCCAATGCTGACATATGTCACCTCATCTATGGTGCTTCAATGAAAATCTGCACAAGATAATGATTTCAAACATTGGTTTTCCAAATTTAACATGTTCCTATAAATGTCACCTCAAGCATGTTACTTTCACTCTTGAAGATAACTCGATTTAATTAAAATAATAATCACACATTTTTGCTCATAACATCCAAACAAAAGATCTTTTAGCCGTAGGATTTTCACAGGGTAAATGAGAAAAATAGTGGCTTTCTTCAAATATCAAAATTTTGACCACTTCTGGTAAAATCTGGGATTATGGGGACAAGGTTATTAGCAATCAAGTCATGGACCTTTAAATATTGGTTTACTGTATTTTGCGAAACGAAACAGAACCCCCATTGGATTACACGCTTTATTCTGTCATGCATGCATAACGGAATAAAGCGTGTAATCCAATGGGAGTTCTGTTTCGTTTTGCAAAATACAGTAAGCCTTAAATATTTCTCTTCAGTCATATCAAACATACAACTAATTGAATTAAAACAGGTGAAACACAGATGCGGAAAAGATACTGGCTAAGAGAGCAGCTCCAAATTTAAAGGGACACTCAGAGATTTAGTAAGAAGGGCGCTGTCAATTTTTAAACCGTAAGATTTTTGCATGTACTCATTGCTGACTGCCTAATTAACCAATAAATCAAAGGAAAAGCCATATAATTTTTTTATTGTCTGGATCCAGACAATTACATTACCACATTACATTAACCATTAATTATACCAAATTTTGAAGCTTTCATCTGCAATAACAGAATATTTGCACTTAATGTATCTACTCCACTATATTCAAGTGAATGTTCATATGTGTTGGTGATAAACAGCATTCTTAAACATCTGTGAAAAATGTAAGCAATTTCATTGGTTGATGCCCGGGTTTAATTCGTTTAACTGAACCCAAGTAGTACGCGCTGCGTATTGAAGTTATTTTTAGGTTGAAGCGCTCGCGTCATACCGCGTTTTGCTACTTTCGCGCGCCTGCCTACGTTGCGCTCGTTGCGTATGATGGTTGCGTTCAACGGGTTGTTCGATTGTTGTCACTGGGTGGTGGCAGTCCTTTCTTGTTGTATTTAAGCCGTAAAGCATCATGAAATGGGTTAAAGATGACTTTAAATAATAAAGATGTTTAAGAATGAGAATAAAGGTATGATTTTGGGAACCGGTACTCTCTTTACGACAAATTGAACCCGGCGACACCATAATGGTATCGCCTTGGGTTCAATTCGTCGTAAAGAGAGTACCGGTTCCCAAAATCATACCTTTATTCTCTAAATATAATCCAGTAATAATCCAGTCATTCAACAATATAGAAGAGATTACGTCAATATTTTGACATGGTACACATGTCCTTGTCAGGAGAGCTCCGATGATGTTATAGAGGAGGAGCAGAATATCATAGGGGCCTTATTTAAGGAGTTCGTTTACCTCCCACTACAGAAAAGGTTTGACACCTTTGGTAGTTAGTATGGACCCTCTACATCAATGCTAGGTAGGTAGTACTCTCAAATTGTGGTATCACTTTTTCAATAGGGGCCAATTTAAGTTTACACAGGGGTCAAACTTTTAAAATGCCCCAATCATGTTTAAATGTATGCCATATTGTCCATCTAATCATAAGGATTCCAAAAATGTATAGTTTGTACCACCTACGACCATTGGTTTTGGAGTTATAAGGTAAAATGGCTAAAATGGTACTGAGGGGTAAATGATGATGTTTGACCTGGGTCCTAGCTCCTCCACTATTAAGATGAAGATGAAGTGTACTCATTCACAGTTGAAAAATCTGTTCAAAATCTTCACATTGTCCCAGTCAATGGAATGATGCGCATCCGTAGAGTGTTCTGAAACTGTGGATGGATTCCTGTTTGGTGTGGTTGAGTCGTGTTCCTTTAACTGATCTCCAAGTTGGCGTCCAGTTTGACCAATGATTTTGGGCAGTCGGAGCAGTCTCATTCCCAGTACTCCGTGGGTATCCCAATGGGCATGTATACTGTGAATAGATCTTGAGACAAAAAAAATTGACCGGCTGGTAGAGCAATTTCAAAATCCTAGATGTGTTGATGAGATATCTTTGTACTGAAAATGGGCTGAAACATTGCAAGAAATTCTTTCAAAGGTTGTTTACCGTGTTGTTCCTAATAAACGCCCCTGCTCTAATAAACACCCCCCCTACGATTTTTGGATAAAACAATTCAAGAAAATGAGTTAAGCTTACTTAAATCACATGATTTAATGGCCGGGACTGTCGTAATCTGTATCATAATAGCTGTTGTGCACAGTTGTAATACTTTAATTAGTATGGAACTTTGACCTCGGGAGGTGCGTAAACCGCGTCCCCCTGCTCATTCGTTTGTATTATTGGTAATCAGCGAAAATAAGCGTGTTGTGTAAGGTGATTTTTGCGGGATTTTTGACTTTCCGTTTTTGACTATAATAAACGCCCTCCCTTTTGAAAAATGCACCGCCCCGGGGAGTTTATTAGGAACAATACAGTATGCTGTAGAATTGCATTAAGTCTACTTTAGGCCCTGCTTTGAACCTTGATGAATGAACTGCACGTTCTCAACGATCAGCCAATTGGAGCACTCCTATAGCTGACTAATCGGCGATCAACCTGAAATGAAATTCACCAGACTTTTTGTGGCAAGTATTCACAGTATACGTTCTGCAGGACACCCACCAAGTACTGGGACCAAGACTACTAATTTGGTAAACACATCCGGAGCATTTTTTCACAGGGACAGGATCTTTGGGTGAAACTAGTAAGTTTCTGCGAGTGGTGTGGGTAAAGGTGGGAGCTACTCCATACGAATTAAAGATCCTTTGAAGTTTTTGCAAAAGGCTGTCCATGAAAGGAAGGATGATAAAAGCCTTATTCTTTTTGGTGGTTGTAGTGTTACCTGGCCCAGTGTTATTGGCTTTCTTGTCTTTCTGACTGTTGGCCAAGTCGAAAGCCAACCGCAGTTGGCTAAAGTACCCATGATATGATTTGGTTCTTGGTTCCTTTCTTTGGGATCTGTGACAGCAGTTTGTGCTCTATGATTCAGCATTCTAATAACTGAAAGTTTATGAGAGACTGGGTGGTGTGAATCAAAATGAAGGTACTGATCTGTGTGAATATATGGTGATGTCAAGAGTACCGTTTTTTTTTCTGGTGATCTATGCGTCCAAGAAAGCAAGTTGAATATCAACTTCCAGTGAGGGAGGCCCTGCAGATCAGAAAACACACCGCAACTCAACCTTGACCAGGCCTTGCGATTCCGTCATTGTACTCTTCAAAGGTCAACTTAGGTCAACCGTAAATGAGTACACTCCATCTTCTCCATCATAACATCACTGAAGCTCTCCTGATGAAGACATGTGTACCATGTCGAAATATTGCGGTAATCTCTTACTTCTATTGTGTTGAATGACTGGATTAACACATATTGCTACTCCACTATATCTTTGACTTTGAATTTTGGTACCTACACATCCCTCCAAATGAACCCATACGCTCAACAATATGCATGAAGTGACACAAATAAAAAAATACAGCAAGTAAACTTGCGTGATCCCTGGCAAGAAGGCAATATGGAACACGACCTCACATGACCTTTGAACTTGGTCCATGACTTTTGACATCCTCCACATATGAAGAAACCCCTATTGCACCTTAACCCCAAGACTGGTTTCAATCGGACTTCAACTTTTCGAAGAAGACCTGAAAAAGGAAAACCAAACCAAAATACATACAAACGGACACGGGCGCTATTAAAAAAAATCCCCTTCTGCTTTTATAGCCAGGGGGATAAAAATTAGACTACAGAAGTACTGTAAAGTGACAAACTTAGGATAATTTATATAAGTATTCACAGAACAGGATATTGTGTGCTGTTTGCTGTCTTTGATTGTGACAAGCCTGCCCTCTCTAGTTTCTGCAGTTCCAGTCTGAGAGAGCGGGAGCGATTGAGCAACTGCTGGGTTTCACTGGATGGCACAAGAGGGCGTCTTGTTCTTGCTGGTTGCCCAGTTGCATCTTCTCTGTCCATCTGAGTTAATAATAAAATATAAAAATTCATTCCATTAGTTTTATTTTTCGGTGAATTTAAAAAATAGAACGTAAAGCGCTTTGAAACTTAATTGTATAAAGCGCTATATAAATACTTGCATTTATTTATTTATTATTTAAAGGTGCATGTTTCGATCATCTTTGGGACCCCTGATTTACCCGGAAATAGTGTGAATTTTGATATCAGATGAAAGGCCGTATTTTTCTCATTAATATCGTCCTGAAATTTGAGCCCCAAATCCATTTTATTCCCAAGATGTAAAAAAAAAATGCAGTTTTAATGGTTAACCATCAATATTAGCACAGTATTGAATAGGGCTTTGCAATTGCTTCTATCATAAAAACCTCAAGTTTGTTTCCCACGGTACTTGGTGGGGCGTATGTGCAAGTGCCAGGCTCTCATATCAAGTAGAGAACACAATCAACATAAATCGGAACAAGCACCTTTAAAATTGCAGGTTTATGGCTGTGTAACAACTTTTCTGAGGTTATTCTTTTAAAGCAAAGTCGTACATTTTTTATCCAAGGAAATCCCAAGGAGCCAAAATTCATATTTGTCCATAAATCCACATCACATTGCAAGACCTCTTTTGTCCTTAACTTTTCAATTACATGCCTTCAATTCTTGTAAATAATCTACCAATTTTCACAATTCAAACCAATCATGCATACACACACACAGAATGTAAATATGGGGGTTGCACACGGAAAAATGTTCATTCACACGACTTTGGTGAGAGGTGTAAGGTTATTGGCGTGTGTAAATTGCACATGAAGAGGTCAATATAAACATCAATAACTGCCACATATTTACAAGCATTGATCTGCATTGACACACCGACATGCATCTTAGGAAAATGTGTTCTTTTAATCATTGGATGATTATAACAGTAACAATTTGAGCACTCCATTCTTTATATTCAAATATTTCTATTTGCTTCAACACACCACCGGCAGTGCATCATGATCGCCAAAAGCTTAACTTGTATGTATGAGCAACTGTGCATAGTGTGACTCTAATTATTACCGGTCAGGGGTTACCGTCAGTTAAAACCTTTAACTTCTACTGAGTGAAGAACTACATTCTGGCTCATAATTTCTTGACAGATTAGAATGTCGCCCGCTTCCCCCCAGAACGCACACCCCGTGTATCACGGAGGTATAAAAAGGATCCAATCATGTTTCAATCCTTTTTTGTGAAAGATCCAATCATGTTCACAAGCAACCATATTGTTGGTGGATCATAGGTTTGCAGAAAAGTATAATTGATCTACATCCTACTGTTTCACAGATACGTAAAACTGCTAATTAGTTAGCCTTTTCATCAAGGCGTTATCTTTATTTTATTTGCCGACACTCACTGTATACTATTGGGTATATCGCCCTCTGCTGGATCTCCTGCCCATCGTCTTCCGCATTTATTTTGTGTGGTTTGCTTTTCTTTATTTCCGATATAATCTCCGTACCGTTCCTGGAACGATGGCATACAATCTCTTGGCCGTTCGAGTGCACTGCGGTCAAACAAATGTGATGCTACCGTCTGGCGGCATGATTGTCTTACTGCGCGGGCATTCGTATTGTGATTACGAAGGGTTTGTTGACGATAATTTTGGGAACCTGCGCAATTAATGGTAGGTACTGTCCGCCCTGTGATTGACCACATAATACTTTGATTGACACCTTATGCTTGCACAGAACTCCCTATTTGTGCAAAGAAGCCTCGCTCTGCTCGGTCGATCCTGTCACGGTTGATGGAAAAACTTTTGACGTGTGCATCAAAGAAGAACTTAATTTTTAAAAAAGATAAAGTTTGCTTGTACATGGGTCAAAACATATGGGTCTGAAACATACCCTAGATTCCACGATACACTGGATGCCCTCCTCCTTTGTTTTACGAACCTTAGGTAGTCCAAACTATGCCTTTTTTTAATCCTATTAGCTCCACCAATAATTTGCATCACGTTTTATCCAAATTGGAGTAAATTTGAACTGATTGCTCCAGGTAGAAAGATTAATAAATATAACATCCTTGTCTACCTGGATGAACTAAGTAGTTTAAATTTCAAACTTTGCCCGTTTTACCTCTTTTTTGCTTTTTTTATCAATTAGCTTTTACACCACAGTACAACTATACTTTTTTGGCATCCTTATGGTCCGACAAATGGTATCCTTTTCGACATGACTGAAGTAATTTTAACACGATTGAAGCAATTTGAAAAATTTCCCACTTGTGTAATTCTTATTGTCCCTACTGGCTATTGCGGCCATTCCAACTGCTATCAATACATTTTTGTTAGGCTATGTATATCCGAGCTGATATAAGTTTCATTTTGCCACCTTTCATGGTAACAAAATTTCCTCGGCCCATGGATTAATGGTGATTTGTTCACTGTGTGTTAGGTTGTATTGTGTGGTGTTAGGGTTTTGTGGTGTGTGCGGTGTGTGTGTGTGTGTGTGCTGTGTGTGTGTTGTGTGTCCCTAGGTGGATGAATAAAACCCCACGTCAGTGGCCTACCATATGATACCCCCAGTTGGGTACCCACCCTGGTGGGTACCCGCACAGCTACTCATGCAGTACATCAAAGGTCATCCTCTGTATAATCTGCCTGATTAGACATACCAAAATATTTGCTATGAAACAGAGGAATAACGGCCATTTCCAAAACAGATCTTTGAAAATTATCACTTAAAGAGACTTTGTTGATTGACTGATTGTGGTCCCTACAGAGTCCTTTTAAGGGGTCTATTGATGCTGCAGGCATCATAGATGGTAGTGAATTCTCCCAACCTGCCAGGCAAGCTGCAATTAAGAGAACATCAAACCAGGAGGTGTCACCCCGAGAATATTTGGGGGTCCATTCCACATTGATGCAGATCATTAACAGTTCAAAAAAAATCTCCTAATATTACTGACAATGCTGCCATTAAGGGCAGGAGTATTACAATTAAAGTAATCATATTATTAGGTGGCCCATAAAAGAACATTCAAGGTTTTAGAAGTAAGAATAAAATGTCCTAAATTTAAGTTCGCTTTTGTTATCATCTTATATCCCACTGCACAATAAAAAAAATCTTCATTTCTCATTTGAGATTCTTTGAAGCTCAGTAATCTTATAACTGAACCACAAATATTCATCACAAATACATTATCCCAGGGTTTTCCGCGGTGAAGGTCATTAATCTTAGCAATTCTGTCACAGCGACCCTTCTTGACAGCAACACAAGTTTGTTTTTGCGCATGCGCATTATCATTATCTGCTAAAAGACGCTGGCTCTTCAATAGCTTTTAAAAACTCCACGCGAGGACGATCTTCACACGCTTTTCCGCAAAGTCTCTGGCTTTGTAACCGCCCTACTTCATGCTTGCTCGTGCATTGATTTATGTAACAATAACATTCAAGTTAACAAATGAACATTCAAGTTCCAATTTATTTTGACTTCTTGATTGTTGGAGCAATCACAAAATTAGTGGAGAATGGTGCATTTGGACTATTTATATCAGGTTCATCTGATTTAGATAATTTTGTCATCATATTAATATATTTTAGAAGATTGAGGCAGTAAACAAATCATGGTATCTGGTTATCATTCAAACTACTAGTATTGCCAGTAGTGGGAGATAGATTTGTGTTGTAGTTTTGTTGAATGTCAGAGTCCACTGGGTTCAATTGAGTCCGAGTCCAGCAGGCTGGTATCTGCGGCGAATCCGAGTCCCTGCATTAGGTCCTGAGGTTTCGAGTCCATGGGACCCGAGTCCGATTCCACCAATCATGAGTCCAAGTCTGAGTTACTCGGACTCGCCAATTGTCTGACGAGGCCGTGCTGTTCTAACTCCACATCAAGTGCATCACTGCCCCGCGTCGCGCGTCAAATCTGCAACCGATTGCTCAAATCGTGTCATACAGGCATTCGAATAACACTGAGGGGAATGTTCCAGACACCAGATGTCATGTTCACAAAGGTAATGTAAGACCGAAACAATATTGGGGCTATCTACACAGGGCACCCGATCCGCATCAATGTATGTGGTAACTTCCAAGATCCAGATTTTTGTGAACGTGCATTGGACTGTCCTGCACGATGCACATTCATGCCATTACAGCATGATTGTGGCGACAATCCAATCTATCGCGTAAGTGCATGCACGTCAGTGCGTAATTGAATCGCGCGTTATTTTCGTGTCACTGTGTGATGCAAAAGAAACCTCGATAGAAGCGTGTTCCTATCCGCACTCCCTATATAGTTTGAGGGTGCGTCACTGCGTGTTAGGTTTTGCACCCTGGAACTTACGCACGTGCTGCCTTTCCATTGCAACACGCACGTGAAATAAAGGCAGCACTATCAATGCTAAAGGCGCATGCAGAGTCCGTCATGTACATCTATGTCACCCTCATGACAAGACCGAACAGAGTATACCGTGGCTGTGCAGTTGCCGTAACCGATACTCCGATGTATTTAATACAGCCATGACCATGCAAGACCAACTGGCCATGGCCACTGGCCACATTGATCCGATCGTGTAGATACCCCAGTTAGTGATGTGTGAGCATAACATTTATTTGACAGAACCACCTGTATCATGGGTATATGTACTACTTTGAACTATTCGTAGCCTTGTTTACAATCACGACAGTACACAATACGTGATCATCAACTCATCAGTGCATTCCAAGCCTAGCCCAGCCTTGCTTCAAATCCAAAATCTCAACACCGGCTCGGTCTCGGAATGTGACAGCTAAATCGCCTAGTCCATCGCTGTACCAAACATCCACTACGCCACTTTCACTCTTCCCATGCAAACAACTACTTATGGTCTGCTGACGGAAGAATGAATGCACGGCAAATTTGAAATAAAATCCCATAAAGTATTCAAATTTCAAGTGCTTTTTTTCTCAACATTTCTTCATTCCAACATCTTTTGTTGGGAGAAAAGTTGCTCAAATGCATTTTCTAGCTATATGGCAAAAGGTGTAGAGGTCGTTTGGTATATTAATGTAATTGATATGGGCAAGTGAGTCGTTTAAGCGGATATGTCGCCATTGTCTAACGTAATATTTCGCAGCCTCTAAATCCCAACTTCAGTAACGAAAACATTAATGACCTTCACCGCCTGGGTTTCCAACCTTTATCCCTTTGACTATCCCAACCTTATCCCTGTGACTCCCCGCACTTTAGACACCGACACTTTACAAACTCCTCCCCTGATTGTTAATGGTAATCGGTATTGTGCCCAAATCTATAATCCAATCCTCACATATAGGATGGTGTAACAACATGTATAAAATTGACCAGGGGCACTTTTGATTTTAGGAATCTTTTCTAATCTGGTAAAGGGGAACAATGAGATTTTAAAAAGTTAGCTTCGTGACTCCTTTTGTGGGTCGCAAACCCCTTGGTTGGGAAACGTGATTATACCTTTGCACCTTCTATGGATCATATTAAAAATATGACCCCTGTTTCTGTTGTCTGCTTTTCTTGGAGGTAGGGAAAACTCACAAGACACCAGTGGTGCGAACATGATATATGAAAATGCCAAAAATTCTCTATGAAGATTAAAGGCCCTACCTGTGAAACACTACTGATAATCGGTTGGATCAAAACTTTTCCTTCGATGAGGCCTGACTTGATATGGTGACGCGGGTAGACCTTGGAATACTGACCCTGAGGGAGGAAGAAAAAATAACACTAGCCATCAGTAACACAATTCCTTTTATATAAGAGAGTAACAACCCTGAAATCATAAAAACTCAGGTGTCCCATGTCCTCCTATCGGCATTGTTCCAAAGGGGTAATTATGCCATTGTTTTTATAGAACCATGAACTTTTAAAAGCTTCAAGTATAGCCCGGTGGGTGAAAAACTGGGTTACATGCCCATAAGGACCATTTTGAGGTATAGCACCACCCCATTCTATATGAGATTTTCATTGCACAGGATGTAACTAGCAATGAACCTAAATTACACAGCACCACGTACGAGCGCCGGTCTATAAGGTTATAGATTTCATACAGTATGCCTCTCCTCTCTTGAGTTGCATATCCCAAATATTCCCCGGGTGTGGCTGCCAATATGAGAACGTCATTCTTGTGCACTTATTCATGAAAAATGAAAATGCACCTTGCATTGGCATAGTATAAAAACAATCTAAAAGTTGTGCCTGTTTACCTCACATGACTGGTCCTTCACTTTTGCTTTTAATTGACATGAATCATGAATTCACACCATGATCAGTTGTCAAACTTTATTCCCCCAAAAGTCTTGTTACTGATTTGCCCCCAATTGTTTTTTTGGTTCAAATTTATTTAAAATTTAAACAGTAACTGTTCAACAATTCAATAAAACAGGTATGTTCTTTGATGAAAACTTGACGACAATGCTTACCGTAATACGATGGTGAGACGTGTGGAGTCAGTTTCCTCCTCGCGATACATATTGCACATAGGACTCTCCCCAGTTCTTTGTCCATGCAGTGGCACTGGAAAAAGCCTGTCATCGAGGGCATAATTGTGAATACCTGTGAATAAACAAACAAAAAGTAGGTCTCAAAATCTTGTTCTGGAAACGTATGGTACAATTTGTAGTGTTAAAACTGATGCATTCCCATCCTTGGTTCAAGTCTTTCCTTAGTGTTCTCATGCTATTAGACTAAACTTAGATTACGTAACTTCTGTAACATGTAGCTAGATCATGCAGGCCGCGACAAATCGCATGTCCGATAGCCCGGGACTAGCTAGAATAGAAATTTTTCGGGCAAGTAAAAACTTTGGGTAGTCGTGCCCGTTAGGGCAAGTCCAAATCCCGGGTCAAAAATAGGCTAACTGGTTTATGTGGTTTACTGACTTACTCCCAATCAGTCACTATATTAATCGGAAAAAAGTAATTACTAGACCATATTCCTTTACAAGATTACCGCTGTCATGAATAAAGGAACAACAAAAATAAAGATTTTAATATCATACACAACGTCGACAGACCAGCTGGGATATGCCGATCGATATTGCTTTCCCAGTCCAGCAAGGGTCCCAGGTCAACGAATCTTTGCTCGCCATTATTTCGCAATCTTAAAAATGTTAAACAGGCTGGAAAAATGTAAATTTCCGGGAAAGCCGGATACGATTTTCCGCCGGTACAGCTTCCAACATAAATGAAATCATTGTCACCTCCAAATATTCCTAACTGGTCCGGGTGATCGGCGTGTAGAAAACCCAGCTTTTCACGCGTAGCGATTCTTGCACTGATAAATGGTATTCCGTGCCAAAAATAGCGCTTTGAAAAATTCTTTCCTGATTCCGTATTTACAATTAAAGCAATTATCTCCACCCCCATGTATAAAATGGATTAAAAACCAAACAACTAGTGAACATAGCTTCAATTAACTGTTAATTGCAATAAACAAAATAAACGACAGTAATTAAATCTGAATATTTAAAAAAATCATTTCAGAAACGGACTAACATAGATTGGAAATTAAATATATCATTCATCAGTATTTTTTATGCTAAAGTAGTCATTTTAGCTGAACAAAATTACAAAAGGACGACGGTGGAAACCCGGCTGATGGCCCACGGGCGTAATCATTGTTTTGGACACAAAGAAAAGATTAGAACTAGGTTAGCATCTCAGAGAAACTAACGGATGCCCAAATTTGTGATCAGAAATTACACGTGGGTGACGTGATAACCTGTGGTCATGATCTGAACAGTCATGAAAGATCAGTAGAGTTGAAGGCTTAGACTGGCTTGGGGACATTTCCCGGACGTTTTAATAATCAGTGTTTTCCCGCGGTACAGCAGTTCAGGCCAGACGGCGGGCGTCCTTGTACGGAGCTTCATTTCACGACTGAGAATCCGCGGTAATTTTCGGGATGTTCTTCAATGTCTCGGGGGAAAGGCATTTTTTCCTCTATGAGGTTTGCCCGACGGGCAAGCTAGAAAAATATATTGTCGAGGCCTGAGATTCATGCTCTTTCAGCATGCAATTGCATGGACATAGACTTAGCATTGTGATCATTTTGATCATGGTTTAGGACTGGGCAGCCAGGGCTGGGCATGATCCAGCTAATAAATTATGATCAGATTAATGTAACAATTAAAGGAAAGGAAAATAGATGAAAGAAAAGAGAAAATGTAATTTCTACGCATAAGAAACTTTACAATTTATTTCAAAATTACCAGTTTCATAGGATTTTGTCCTCCTAAATGTTATGTTTTTCACAATTTTTCCAAATGGGCAATTTTTGAAAGATCAAATCTCATTAACACCTGTGTTAAAGACTGAATGACAAGTCAGCTAGGGAACAACTCAGTGGTAGCACCAGACCTCTTTCTGAGAGAAGGGGGGGGGGCAAATCAGAGGACAAGGAAATTTTTTTGGGAAAAAGTTGAAATTTGGAGGGATGCAAATATCAGCGGGGGGGGGGGGAAGAAAAAAAATAGGGGGAAAACAGCCTGCAAAAATGTACACAATTTACTGACTGAAGCCGGGGTTACAATTCGATAACCGAACCAGAAGTATGCACTGCATATTGAGGTTATTTGGGGTTGAATATGATTGAGTCAGACCAGCATTTTGCAAAAAACATTAGCTGCATGCCTGCAACATGCGGCTAGTAGCGCATGTTCTTTGTGTTTAACAGGTTGTTAGATTTTTCTCACTGCAGTGCAGTCCTTCTTGTTGGTAATTAAAGCCCTAAGGATCACAAAATTAGGTTAAACTGTACCTTGAATTTATCAATCGGTTTAAAATGAGAATAACTTCGTAAGATTTTGGGAGGAACAGTAAACTCTCTTTATGACAATGGAAACAAAGCGGTTTGGGTTGTATGTTAGTAGAAAACAAGGCAGACAGCAAGTTCTTCCATGCAAACATATGGATCACCTTTATTCCTAAAATTAAAAGATGAGGTAAATTAGCCTGCATGCCTGTGCATGCTGTACCAAATCTCCACTCTCCAAGTTGTGGAAAAATGGAGGGAATGGGCTCATCACTCATCAAGGACACACTAAGAACGTATAGCATGATGAATTCATTTAGTGGAATTGTTGAGTATTTAGCACTTACATTTATGTGTCTTTTCTTTCAGCTCATTGTTGGGTAACTGATGGTTTGGATGTGAGGGTGTTTAACTCTTGTTGTCAGGCCTGAGCAATGTTGAGAAGTGAAACTATTAGCCATAGGAAAAAACACATGGTGTTCCTATTCATATCATATTTTGTATTTTTTTAATGAAGCAAACATGTTTTACGTTCCAAACTGTAATCCTTCACTAGTTGAAATTTTACCCCATTTTAATATAACAGCTTTGTTCAAAGGTAGGCAGATTACAAGAAATTTTTTACTCAATTGATGTCCATGTCAGTGGGCATCTTAACATAAATCCTGCCAAGCAAGATCCCCCACTGTGTGCTACGCTTTGTGCTACTTCTACTTGCTACGTCTTCGATGATTTTTGAAAGAAATCTGCATCTGTTAAACTTAACTTGTAAATCATGGTCTACATAACGTCACAAGCCCTAATTCTATTTTGGAAGCCTGGCTGCATTTTTGGGGGCTGTTGCGGGTTGAATGAGTTGACCTTCAACTGTCTACATCCAATCACAATATTTCACAAAATAAATGACTTCACAGAACTGACATAAAAAGAACTATTTTCTTATGTTATCTAACCCAACTTACTCTTCAACTAAAGACTTGTGCACACACTCATCATATTTTGTCTGTCTGAAATCCTGTAGTTCTGCCAGATAATGCTCTGATTTCTCGACATGGTGCCCACTGTAATCTAGCAACCCGCAAATCCAGTCATAGCCCAGTCAGGGCTTGGACATGACCAAGGAGTCTGGTCCAACAGGTTGGCAAACAATGTTAATGAGGTACTGGAGATTCCCTCCCGGAAACTCACCCTCATACGGTTCTTTCTTGTCTTGCCTTTATCAAGAAAGAATAGATATCAGAGAAAAATATTACAAGTAGAATCTATTTGAAGCAGTGCGTGCCAGCAGGGGGGCCTTACTCCCCCTAATTTTTTCTTGCCCCCCCCCCCCCCCGACCATAAGAAAAAATGACAGTATTTGGCAATATCAGCGATTTGGGGGCCAAAATTTTTCATTTTCAAGTTTCCTCCCCCCATAATTTCACTCACCCCTCCAAAAAATTTCACTTCCCCCGTTTTCCCCCTAGAAAATGAAGTCTCGTGCCACCACTGTTTGAAGTCTATCCATTTTTGTTTAGTTCTTGTTTATATCGTTATCTTTAAAAGGGGATGACATGATTTAAATTTATAAAGTTTTTTATCGTGATAGAAGCCTTTACCCCTAACTCCCATCTCTACAGTTTTCCACACTGATATTTCAATCCGTTTTGATGTGAGAGGCTAAAATGTGATTTTGTACACCCTAAGAGAACCGTGTAAATTAATATTGGTTTGACCAAAATGGGTCACATTTTCGCTCATACTTCCAAACCAACATCGTCCCATTACTCCTAAATTTCACCAGTGTAAGTAGAAAAATAGTAGCGTGTCTTCAATACTAAAGTTTTAAAACCACTTTCCGGTACAATTGAGTTCTGGGACAAGGCTATTAGCCTACAGACTGGTCCTATTTATAAGCTAGTACTCCTATCTTTTCCACTTTGGCGTTATTTCATTATAGCTTCAACGTAAAATTATCTGTTTTGAAATGATCTCCTCCACCATATTGCAATGGCCATAGCGTTGAAGACTTCAATAGACTGTTTCCATTCCACTCTGAATAGTTTTGCCCGACCTCCAATCTTAAAACATTGCATAATCCAAAATTGCCAACACAAAGACAGCTAACAATAAGAAGTGAACATATTAACCTAAACGCTTTATATTAGCTGGGGTAAGCAAAATAGACTTGGGTTTTGGAGTTGTGTCTAACACCCTTCTGCTCCGAGATCTTGCATTCCCAGCATCCAACATTCTCTCTGGGTACCGTGATTTTTGAAGTCTGATCTTCTCTGTGCTCTGTGGAAGCTCCTTTGAATAATACGAGTTCAAAAACTGTGAGTGATACTGCTTTGGTGTCCTTTCTATGCTCTGTCTACTGTGGCATTGTGAACGGTTAAAGCTGGGGGTTGCAGAGTTAGGTCGACGCAGATTATATCTTTGATGGCCTGGACTCTTTTCTGACAAGAAGGCTGATTGTGGTCTTTGTTGTGTAGGAGTTGTACCCCTTCTATGATCTAAAATAGATCCATTGAAAACTCTGTAGTTATTACCTGCAGAATGTCCTTTAGGGGTCTTTCCATCTGGAGCACCAATAAAACTAATATTTCGTGGTGAACTCCTCGTTTTGCTTGTTAACTTCCCCTTCCCAGACCGCTTTTGTGGGCGTGTCCTGCTTTTGCTCAGTCTTTTCTGGGAGCTTTCTCCCAAGTTCCTACCACATAAAACTTCATCTTGACGTGGTCCCAATCTGGACGGATACCGAGACTGACCGATGACTGAATCAGAGGAGAGGATCTCCTGTGGTGTGGTGTCCAAGATTTCAGTGCGAGATCGATGCGTTGGGCTGGTGTAAGTCTTTGTGAGTACAGGCTTGGGAGTGCTGGTAACATGCACCGCACTCAAATCTAATGCACCTTTAGGTGACCTGGTGTTAGTCTTTCTCCCGTAGCAGGCCAATGAAATGAATGCAGATCCATCCAATATGTTTTAACAGGAATCTCAACCTAGATTGAAAAAAATGCCAAAAAACAATTCATTGGGTCTTGTCTGGTCATAATTTCACCAGTTATTGCACACTGTGTATACTTCGTCGGCCCGAACTAAGGAGTGATGTCATAGCTTTCGCGCAACGATTGTGGCATGCGCATCGCGCACGCCGACTTGGTACGCTCGTGATTACAGCCGCGGCGTACTGCATTCGCATGTTCAAGACGGCGTGAAATATGACGTCACTCCCTTAGTTCAGGCTGGACGAGAGTCTCTTTAATGTTATTTTTGGTTAAAGGTGCCTTTTTGTGAAAACCTGGCCTATGGCACTTACTTTTCCCCCCAACGTTACTCTAAAAAGTTGCATTTTGATATCATCTGAACCGTTGGTCGAAGTAAAATGTGTGTGTAATCTAGCTTAAATGCAGATTGATCTAATCTAGAAGCAAGGGCAATCTTTATTTGCCCGACCGGATTGCAGCAGTTATGGATGATATTGTTACCTTGTCAATCAAGCAACTTATCCTGTTTTGTCAATTACAAAATTGACGATTGCCAGTGGCCACGGACACCAGACCCACTTTGGCATTTCAGGATATCAGTGTTAAATTAGTTCAAACAACTCTAAATGGATACTCTAGTATGTGATAGATGTCATTAACACTTCGCAGGACAATATTTAGCATACTTTTTTAAGACACGGCTAAACTTCACCCTGATTGTAGCTCATTAATAGGGCAAGTGAAATACCATTTCAAGGATAACCTTTGATGTAGAGGGTCCATTACTTTGGCTTTATCTATAAACACATTTTTTCAATTTTTGTTTTGGCCACTCTCTCAGAAGTATTGACCTATTTAAACTAACCAAATTCACAAAAGAAAAATCCTGTAGAATTGAGTCGCCTGAACAATAGTTTTTCTGGATTGAACTATTTGAATGGTTAGTTATACAGTTTGTTTGATGGACACCATTTTCCCCCATTTTGTCCATCAAATGTAACATCACCAGAAAACAATTTTTATTTTTTTTAATTCCTAAATACAAAAGACAATGTTATTTTGTGATGATTTGCCTTATCATTATTAAAACATAAGAAATTGACAGCCTCGTCCCTAACATGTTCATGTTCAACCAAAGGCAGTTCCAAATTTGACAAATGCAGTGGGGCCCAGCTTGCTTGCTACCTTGCCGAACCTCGCGTCTGGTAGGCACTTAACGCAGTATAAGCTTACATTGTTTGCATACAAAATAGGGCGAGTGTCCTATCTTCGTTTATATAATCTTTGGTACAGCAACTGTTTTCTCTGGGTGAGTGGCACTTCTGTAGCAGTTGTGAAATGCTTTTGCTGATTGGACTGAATGCTTGAGTTTATGCTGGTTTTCTTGAAGTCTTCTCACTAAGGCTGACATTCTTGTTGTCTTCGCCTCTCCTGCCATTGCAAACCCTGCCCTCGTCCTCTCCAAAACAAGCACTGTGTAGGTGTAAAATAAGCTGTATAGTAATAATACATGGAAATAAACATAATTTTGGTGAATCTTATCAGCATCATTCATTTCAGTTCACAGCAGGACAAAGCCTCAAATGTTTTTCCAGGCTGATAAAAGGTGCAACGAGAGATTTTTGGGCATCACATATATTGTTTCATATGTAATGAATTCATATAGATAGGACCCCCAATATATTTCTTACCTTGTCTTTGTTACAGAAATGCCTTGAATAGAACAAAATGTGTGTTCATTCCTTAATTTCAATGTAAAACATAGGCTGAATTTTGTCAATTGCTCCTATACTTTTTAGAAATTATACTCACCAGGTGTGAGATTATTCTATTTTATACATGTATACTTACGAATTATCCAACTAGTGGGCTTTTTGTGTCTCAAAACGGCCATTTTTTTTTTGTTTTGGACGGGGTAAGGGGGGATGGGGGGGGGGGGGTGTTTTTTTTTTTGGAGTATGGAGGGGTTGACTTTTTGTGTTTTTGAGACACCCCTATTGCCACATTAAAAATTTCGTTTCGCCCATGCCTAGTATCGGTCCATGCTAGCATCGGTACACCCATCCATGACGTCACTTGGCATCCACAATCCTTTGCTCATTTTTGTACCTTCCCAAGGCTCTACTTGCGGGGAAGGGCCTAGATGAGGGTTAACTAGTTGGATCATTCTAAGTACTACTGTTATAAAATAGAATAATCTCACAACCTTGGTGAGTTATATTTCTATTTCATCCATTATATAATTACGAATGATCCAACTAGTGCAGACTTGCCACACTGGTCACTAGGTAGGAATTGGAGCCGGTAGTCTCAGTTGTTGCGGGTTTCTCGCCATGTGAAGTTTTAATGGAGCTGAATAGAATTTTGGCCCCAATGTACTGCCATATATAAACTGTTAACATCACGCATCTATATCAAAGCACTTATAGTTATAATATAAAAACGCACTCCTCACATTTGAGCATGTTGATAGGATGCATGGCATCCCTCCTCTTAGCTCTGATGCTTGCTGACAGGATGGTTTTTGGCCACGAATTTGGTTACTTGTAAGGACGTCTTTCATATAAACGTTCTGAAACGTGGTAGGCGCCCTCCATCCTGCTGCTTCCATTATATCAGATATTTTCACCGTCCTAAGTGAAAAGCCCAAGATGTTCCTGATTCTAATTTTCATGAGCATTCGGTTAAAAGGCGATGTTACTGTCCCGTTGACGAGCTTCACTTTCAAAGCCTCATAAGGGAAAAAGAGAAAGAGGGAGGTGACCCAGCGTGAAATGTTTGCTTTTGTTGGGCAGGTTTTAATGTTTTTAGTTGTAGTGATGGAAGACCGTGGTCAGATTTGGAAGAATCCATAATTTCCTTAAAAAGGCAGCCAGGTAGTAATAATGTCGGAGAGCTCTGAATGGACACCAGCGTTTATCTTCATGATCACCATTAGCTCTGGGAAGGCTCTGGAAGAACTATATGGCTCATATTCTTTCTTGTCTGTAGACACGCATGATTTCTGAACATCGTCTGGAAGATGCACCATCAGTAAATGCTTGTTACTAGTTCAAAATCGAGAAGAGTGGCTTTATTCAATGGTTCAACGGCTCGCTGGCTACGTACTTTGAATAACCAATGGAAGATCCCACGATTGAGTGAGCTTTCTAACAGTAGGACATTTATAAAGCTTCCCTTAATGAGATCCAAAGAACTCTTATCTTCTCTATGATGTCCGGTTATCATGTATAGTATAGATTGCAGATAGGTAGTTTCTATAGTTTGAATGTTGGAGGTTTTTTGAAGAGAGATGTCAAGAAGTTACCAACGTCTCCTACAGAGGCAGAATGCGGATGCAACCTTGTGTTTCTTGCACCGGCACTTGAAGCGTCGAAGTCTACTATAGTAGATAATGAGGTTGACTTCCTTCTTGCTCCCGCCGCCAGGAGGCAGCTTCTTCTGAATAACCTTGAAGCTTTTGAAGGCGAGCTTGGAGAGAGGCCAACCAGTCGAGTGTAGAGATTTAGCCTTTGGACGACACTCTTTTGTTCTTCCGTCCCCCAACAGATTTTTGCCTTAAGAGGAATCATCGTCTTGGAGGGTCTTCCAACAAGCTGACCATTCTTAAACCAAACCTGACGATGGCAAAAGGGGCTAACAAGCAGCATCTTCGTGACCTTGATTGCTGTAACTTTGTTAGTACTTCGCCAGAATGTTAACCGGGTGGGGGAAAAAAGGCGTATGCAATCAGGTTCTCCCACCTTATTGTAAAGCAGTCTCTCACCCAGGCTTTCTCTCGTCCGCAGCCGGCAGTATGTGGGAGTGGTATTCTTGTTGTATTTGCAAACAGATCTACAATGGGCCTGTAAAGTCTTTGAAAATCATCTGGCATACACGGCTTTTGAGATGCCACTACCACATTGATACCGAATAAGCTATCAATTTGGCTGATTTTACCTCTGGAAAGCTGTCTTCTATACAGTTGATAACTCTCTGGTAGCTGTTCCGTCTTGAGGGTAGTTGAATGGTCCTGGCACCAAGTTAGGAGGCGGATGGTTGCAATGCACATGAGGATACTCTTGTTCCTCCTTGGTGGTTGAATGTAGGCAACTACGTGATTGTCTTATCTGATTTTCACTGACTTCCCAGAAAACATCTGTTTGAATCGCTTAGACGTGTTGACCGCTAGCATCTTTAGTATATTTTATTTGGAGATTCCGTATTATTTCGACCAACTCCCTTTAATTTGTGGGATCTCATCATGCTTCCCAACACTGTCATCGAGACAGACAAAAATTTGGATACCCCTCCTTCCTCAGATGTTCGCACTTTCTTATTTCTCGTGAAGGTAAGGGATCAGTAAATTCCGAATGGCGAACTCGAAATTGGTAAGACTGGTTGTCTAAACTGAAGCGAGGCCACCTTTGAATGAGTAAAAACTGGAACATGAAGGTCGCGTCTTTTAAAATCCAATGTCCGCACCAAACCAGCCCTTCTTCAACTCTTTTGATGACAGCTGAAGGAGTTACCATTCTGAAAAGCATCGGACGAATATATGCTGTTCAGAGGGCGTAGTTTGATCGGTCTGAGGTCTCCCTTTTTTTCCTTCGATGGTAGGAAACAAACGAATAGAATCCTCCTTCCATATACATTCTTATTGGAAAAATAGCATTTTTCCTAACAATTCCATCACTTCGTTTTTCAAAATCATAGCTTTAATTCCTTTTGGCATAGGCGTAGAGCAAAAACTGACTTTCATCGGCTGACGAGCGTAAACTGCAATGGTAATCTTCTGAGTTGTTTGAAGACCCATAGATCCGAGGTTATCGACCACCACGCCGAGAGGAATAACTTCAGATGCTCCTCCACTGGCATCATAGGTAGTACCACCCAATACAAGTGCGACGGGTGAACGTCACCATTGGTCTGCCGTGTCGCTTCCCGCTATTCGACCACCAGCCCACGTTAATATGACGTTGTTTTACTAACCAAAACCCGATGGTTGTTTTTTTGACATGATACCGACGTTAAAGTGACGTTGAACATCTGACTACAAATTGACGGGTGCCATACAACGTCGTAACAACAGGGGGCCAACGTTTGGCAGAAACGCTGGAAGTTGGTCGTCATATGGGCCCACTCGCAATGTTTTCGGCACGGTCGCGGGCGGCAAGGCAACGTCTAGCCATCGTAAGGGTGATGTCGAAACTGATCATGAAAGTTAATTTTAATGGTTGGACAGATGGGTGGCAAAGCAACGTTGGCCCAACGTAGGATTACGACGAGAATATGGAATGTGAACTTAGAAGTTGTCATGGAAAATGAAAATAATGTTACAGTAATAGGTAAATTTGATTAAATAAGTAGTTGTTTTGAATTGGATCTTAAGGGTTACTAACTTGTTTCATTTGTTTTGGGGATGTCGGCACTAAGACAATGTCAGCCCAACGTTGGCCCAACTTGCTAAATTGGGGGGGGGGGGCGTGGTCTTGACGACCTCTCATTTTTTCTTACTAATTTTTAATTTTTTGACCATTTTAATCTCTCCTGTGTTACTAATTAAGTTTTTCTTATTTTAGTGGATGGAATTAATTGCTTTTGCATAATTGTATTTGCGGCTTCGAATGAGAAGCAATCATGCACAGTAACTATTTCGCCTGTTGACACCATAGAATAATATCTTATCTTGTCCAGGAATTATTTCGTTTTTACTATACTGTCTAATTGTTTCTTTGCACGTCAACTTCAAGTTGATGAAACAAGCTATCATTCTGTATATTCCTTAATTTATATTATGGAGGAATAAATTCCTTAATAGGAAACAGAATACAACGTACCGCAAGCTTTTGGTAATAATTGGCACAATTTTTAAAACAAA